>MU782992.1:83457-96413 GCA_026770625.1 Nicotiana glauca | reverse complement strand
TCTGCTTTCAACACTGCTGGGGATAACACTGGTTCAAAGACCACTTCCCTTGTGTTATCTGGCTTCTTCCAAAACAACTTTACTTAAAGCTGGTGTTTTCCTTCCTCCAAAACTGCTGGGGATAACACTGGTTCAAAGTCCACTTCCCTTATGACTTGTCTTATCTTCCTTCTTCCCCAAGTGGATACCTAATTTCCAGAAAATTTTCAAAATAAACAGAAAATTTTCTACCCCAGTTTGATAATCTTCCTTGTATCTGCCTCTCTGCCATCAATGACGTTTCCTGCCCCTGCTTCACATCAAAGAAAAGTTTGTTCAGTTTAAAACGTGGTAGTTGGTTGTGATACTCCTATTGGGGATGGTTCTCCTCTTCTTGCTCGATCGTCTTGAAACTTGGCTGATACCTTCTGACCTTCTCGAGGATTCCTTATTCACAAACCTCTCAACTATTATTTCCAGTCTTCTTATCTGACCCCCCACGTTTCCTATGACAGTTGACTCCACTTGAGGATCTTGCATGTTTTACTGATGAACCACTTTCTTCGTTCATCTGTGTCACTAAAAATTCCTTTTCTGCTGGAGATATCCCTCTTCTTTTATGGCATAGCTCGGGAACTGGCACTTCCCCGACTTTTGAGTCTCATATGAATTTCCCAGATCGCTCTCCGTGTTGTTCTTCCTTAATTTGTTCACTGGCCTTGGCCTTGAGGTCTATAACCTTTGATTTCTGCGGGGGATATCCTTCTTGACACTGGTCCATCCTTTTGTCAATCTCATCTTGCTGGGGATATCCTGACACTGGCTTTGCGATTGTTCCTTCCTGACTTATACCACTTGGATGCTCTAATCAGATCTAGTCTTGCATAATTGGAAGGCTGGCGGCAAATTTTGAAGTCATTTTTCACTTGTTTAGACCAAACAGACTCTGTTGGGGAATTTTCGATGAAAGGAGAAAGATAAAGGGAACAAAGATAAAAGACGAAGGAAAAAGATGACTGTCTAACAAGAAAACTATAACAACCTATCAAACGCGGATACCAACTCTAATGGTCATGACATGCACATATGGCCTATCCTCCGTTGTTAATCGTCTTTCATAATCTTCGTCTGGTGATTTCCATCCGATTCTTACCCTTATTTGACTTGTATTGACCGAAGGTTTTCACTGTCAAGCCTCTCTCGTTTTGGTTTTTCTCTCAGCTTTCATCGCCTTATGGTGCCAGTGAAGGTTTTCACCGATAAGACTCTCTCATTTGTATTACTTTTCAGCTGGGGATTGGGGTGTTACCGCTAAGACTCTCTCATATTTCTTTTCTGTTGGGGATCAGAGTCTTTTCTGCTGGTAATCAGAGTGTTATGTTCTGATAAGACTCTCTCATTTGCCTGACTTGGCCTCTTTTGAAGATTGGTCAAAAGGTCTTTCTTTGGACCGTAATGTGGGATTTGGATAGGGCTAGAAAGAAAGGTTAAAGGCTCAAAACAAAACAACCAGGGTTCAAAATTAGAACCTCCAGAACTAGATTTCTTAACAACAAACACAACTTCTGCCCCAGTTTCTTGCTTGGGGATTTTTTATTTTTTTTTGTTACACTATGACCGAGCCGTAAAGTGCCTATGTATCCTCTTCTGTTTTTGTTGTTTTCCTTTTTTTTCTTTTCATTATCTTCCATGTTTGCGTTTCTAATTTTTTGCTACTGATTTCGAAGGAGGTGTATGAAAGAAATCAAATAAGGCTCAAAGGGGTAACGAAGGATAAAGTGTTTAGATAGCAGAACAAAATGCCTTCGTCATTCCAATCTTCAAAACATATCAAGTGCAAACAACACGATTAGCACTCGCCCTATCTTTAAAACATTGTTGGGAAACACTCTCATTTTATTACCACGAATGACCCCCATGTCAACATGGCCAACTTGCCTTTAACAGTTTTCTTTTTACTTGCCCCAGTTTCACATGGTAGGGCTTTAAATGATCTCAAACTGTTCTTATTTCGTTTAACTGCGCAGATCATCTTCCAATTGCTTCATGATTAACTTTTAGGATTAGGCCAAAATTATGTGCGCATGCCATGTCACTAGAGTTGACAGAAAAAGAACTATAGAAAGGAAATACTTAAACCAAAGAAAATGACTAGCAATAACGGAAGACAGAGAATTGCATTAGACCGACAGGGAGAAGAGTTTGTACAAACAAAACAAAGCACAATAAACTGGGGTACAACCCTTTGAACAAACCTAGACAACACTAAATGAGACACTACGATCAAAGGATCTAGGCTAAAATAAAAGGATAGGAGAGTTTGAGTCACAAGTAAATATCCAGATTACAACCCTGAAAATAACCCAGCCAATAGAAATGAAAACAAAATAAACCACCAAAGCTCCTCTCTGGCTGACCCAAAAATGGAGCATCTTTCCAATCACCAAGCACGACATCTTAGCCACTGAGCTTTGCATTAATACTTCCAAGACCAACATCTCTTTCAACACCTTCATCTTTAGTAAATACATCCCCAGAGGACTCACGTGCTCCCTGTCACTGTCATTGATCACAATCACCCCTTCTTGAATCATTCTTTCTATTTCTCTTTTCAAATCCCGACAACTTTCCATATTGTGCCCCCAAGCAATAGAGTGGTATTCACACCTTTTAGACGAGTCAAAGCTTCTTGCACGTCGGTCCATCTGATTTGGAGGAATGGGTGCAATCATGTCATGTGTCTTTAACTTCTCAAATAAGCTTGCGTAGGACTCTCCTATTGGTGTAAAACTATCCTTCAGCTTCTTTTCCCTTTTATACCCCTGGCTTGGATGTGGGTTAGAAGGTATTTGGAAATTTTACAGAGGCTGGTAGAGATTTTGTGATGCTCGCGCTCGCTTTCTTGGGCTTTTTGATGGCTGGACATCATACTGGGGTGGATCAACGGAGTACGGTGGGTTCTGAAGTGGAGAGTCATGAAAAGATTGAAGAGGCTGCTCATACCTTCGAGGTGTTCTTCTGGGACCTCTTCTTGATCCTGATGTCATCATGATTTCTTCATCCCTCCCATTCGTGCCACCAGGTTCAATTTGGACAGCCTGAGCTGCAGCTTTGAGATCCCCTTGACTAATAATCCTGTCTGTCTTAAGACCATTCTCCGCCATTTCTCCCATTTTGATTGCTTCCATGAAGGATTTGCCAACTACGGACATCATATTTTGAAAGTAATCCGGCTCTTGAGCCTGAAGGAAGACAGTGATTTACTCTTGGTCATCCATGGGAGGCTTAGCTGGAGCTGCTTGCTCTCTCCATTTAATGGCATATTCCCTGAAACTTTCATTTGGTTTCTTCTTCAGGTTTGCAAGGGAAATGCGGTTTGGGACAATGTCGATGCTATTTTGGAACTGTTTGACAAAGGCCTGTGCCATGTCGTTCCATGCGTACCAGCGAGATGTGTCTTGATCCAAGCAACATTTAGCACATTTAAGCCAAAATATCAAATAAAAATAAGATAATAAATAAGCCAAATACAACAATTATTCCAAGCTCGAATTTCTACTAAACCAGTGGTTCTGGGTTTATCCCCAGCAGAGTCCACAGAGCTGTCACACCTTCTTTTTCCTACTATACCCCGGAGGAGGGTATAATAAAGGGAGTTTTTTCAATTAAAGGACAATCAAAACGGGATTCATTTATTTAAAAAGATTCAGAGTCGCCACTTGGGAGATTTATGGTATCCCAAGTCACTAGTTTAGAACCCCAAATCGAGGTAAAGAATGACTCTGTTTAACAGTCCGTGAACCAGAAATCCAAGTAAGGAATTCTGTTAACTCGGGAGAAGGTATTAGGCATTTTCAGGTTCCGTGGTACTAGCACGGTCGGTCAACTGTCATATCTTGCTTAATTATCTGATTTTATACAATTATGAACCTATGTGCAAATTTTAATTTTAACCTCTTTTATTCATTTTTTAAGAGAATTGCAACGTCATTAAAACACGTCTCGAACCACGTCACATAAATGCACCCGTGACATTTGACATATTTTAACAACGTTGAGATTTGGATTTGGGTCATATAAATGCGCACCCGAATTTAAGAAATTGAATTATTAAAATACACGCCTAAAACAACTACGAGTTTGCAATTTTTGCGAGGGCTACGAAAAATTTGCTAAATGGCACGCTTCGAACTCTATGGGGTAAAATATTACGTGAGGATCATGGGTTATATAATGAAAATGGGACACCTCAAATATTATATAAAAGCTAGTTAATTTTACGAGGGCCATGGACTTAGGGATTTTATTTGGCATGACACACCATAAATTTATTATTAATCATTACTAAGTTATTAGAAAAAGTCCATGGTTCATCCTTCATAATAACTCTCAACCTGACACACAAGCAAGTGTAGAAGAACCTTATGCACTCAAACTAGTTTTCAAGAAAACTTGAGAAGCCTCAAACATGCCTAATAGTATGAATTATTCCAAAGGTAAAAAAAAAAAAGAAAAAAAAAACCTCTTGAAGTAACACAACGAACAGATACTAGCACGTTTTCCCTTTCTCTTTCTTATTTAAAATGATAAACCCAATATATATATAATCTCAAACATACAACAAGGGCCTAACTAGCAAGAAACTGAGTAATTAATTTTCTTTCATGATACAAAATCCTACACAAGGTTATCGAAGCTTAGAGATGGCACTATGACATTTTTAACTTCTATAACATTGTATAAGTTGTTCTCATACTAGAAATTTCTACAGCAACATATTGATATCTCAAACTAGGGAAAATCACATATACACTAACAAGACATACAACCCTATCACCATAGAACATCAAATAAATGAAGAAAAAGAAAAAAAACAGACCTCACAAGAAGTTTTCTTAATTAAATTGCTGCTCGGATATGTCACAATGCCAAATGACGAAACCTGATAAAAACTAATGCAAAATCGGGACAGTGACGGCGACCTCCAACCTCGAATGGACGACCTCGCAAGAAAATTAAAAAAAAAAAAGAAAAACCAAGAGTCGTATCTCGGAGAGGCAGCCACAGCGACAAATTTGGTGAAAAGATCAGGACGAGCAATGGAAGCAATGATGCCGGCCCATCATGGCAGAAACAGAGTGGCCGACGTACGGTTTGCTCAACTGACCCCTAGGATTTTCACGTTGTGTACTTAATTTTACCCATATTTTAATACTTCTACTTTTCTTGCTTTTGGAGTGTAGATGAACTGAAATTCTAATAGCAACTATCAAATGCTTCGAGTATGAGAGGGAGAATGTGAAGAAGAGCGTATTTTTGTAGGCAGAATGTGTGTAAGTGTGTGAATCAGACGAGTCCGTGAATCAAACATTCAGTAAATTACTTTCAAATGAGACAAAGATGCCAAAAAGAATGATGAAACAATTAATGGATATTATCCAGAAAACACATCACCATACTTACCAAAAAAAATATTTTTTAACCAAAGGGAAAACATAATACATATGTGTAACCTAAAGCATTGTTAAAATATATCTGTAGAGAGATGAATTAGTATATCAAAATAATAAACAAAAGAACCCGCTAACACAGAGTAATGAGGAATGAGCTGAAAGAAACTAAGAGAGCAAAATTGGAATGAAACTAATGGATCAACAGAATACTAATGCTATATTTCAATTTCTGCATTTTTATTTCATTCTTCAAACCATCTTCATAAACAATGGGATTCAAAGTGTGTATCTGGAGATGGAAAGAAACAGAAGGTGAAGGATCAACAGTAATTTAGTATAAGGCAGCAGTAGAAATAACAAGTGAAACCAGCTTCCAACCCAGAAATGATGCGCAACAATGCAAAAGAAGGCAGTTTCAAAAGTGCCGAGCAGACTTTGAACCAAACTTAAAAACCAAACTCAAATCATTTCAAATCCCTCAATACATCCAAGATTGTTTCAGCCAATTCTAGATTGAAAACCAGAAAAATAGAACTCAATCAAACAATAATTTCCAGTTTTCTAATATTTTTCAGAGTTATTTTAGAATATATTCCTCTTAATTCTCTCTTCTTCCTGGCTCTCTATTTTTTCCCGAAATGTCCTCTCTTTCTTTAGACTCTCTCTTGTTATTTCTTAAGGTTTTTTTTTTCCAGATCAATCTGTTTCAGCCTCATTTTATAGGCATTCAATTGAATGGAAAATCCATTACAAATCTCCTTTTCTATTTTTAATTTCCTACAATTGGTCGAATAAATCATCGTTACGAGGCAACAGATATTTGTTCTTGATGGTGATTATATTCAACTGGCGGTAATCAATACACATCCGCATAGTCCGGTCCTTCTTCTTCACAAATAACATTGGTGAACCCCAAGGTGATACACTGGCCTAATAAACCCCTTCGCCAACAACTCCTCAAGCTGCTCCTTCAACTTCTTCAACTATTTTCGGGCCATACGGTATGGTGGAAAAGATATAGGCTGTGTGTCTGGAGCCAAATCGATACAGAAATCAATATCACGATCCGATGGCATGATAGGAAGGTCAGAATGAAAAACATTGGCGAACTGTCGAACTACTGGTACCAAATCAATCGTCGGAGACTTTGCGGTGGTGTCTCGAACATAAGCTAAATAATCCAAACATCCCTTCTCGACCATATGCCGAGCCATCAGGAAAGAAATAACCCGATTAGGTGTATCAACTGTGGAACCCTTCAACACCAACCTCGGCAACCCTAGCATAACTAGTGAAACAGTCTTGGCATGGCAATCTAGGATGGGATGATATGGAGATAACCAATCCATGCCCAGGATGACCTCAAAATTGATAATCTCAAGCAACAGAAGATCTGCTCTATTATCAAAACCACAAAAGGTGACCACACAGGACAGATAGACCTTATTCACAACCACCGAATCACCCACAGGAGTTGACACATGAACATGAGTGCTCAAATCCTCGAGAGAAATAACCAGGAGATGAGCAAACAAAGATGATACATAGGAATAAGTAGACCCTTGATAAAATAATACCGAACCACCTCTACCACCGACAGAAATAATACCTGTGATGACGTCGTCTGGCCGGCCTAGGTGGAAGAGCATAGAATCTGGCTGGGGAGCCAGCTTGCTGGCCCCTGCCTGACTGAGAAGTAGCTGGCTGACCTCTCCTTGCATGACCTCCACCTCTAGGATGGCCCCTGCCATCCTGCCCTCCACCTCTAGGTGGCTGGGCAGTTGGTGCTGAAGTCATGGGCTGCTAGCCCTGTTGTACTGCCTTGACCAAATGTGTGGGGCAGTATCTCCTCATACAACCAAGATCTCCACACTCAAAATAACTACACGGTACGACGACCTGCTACCTTGATGAATGACTCTGAAAGCCGGTAGATCTACTGGGAGAAGCCTGGAAAGCCGGTAGGCAGTATGAACTCTCCGGCATAGCACTGAAGTAGGAACTAGAAGAATCTGGGGGACCTGAATACACACCGGAGGAACCCTGAATAGTTGGCGGGCAATAAGAACTCTCCAGTGTGGCGCTGAAATAGGGGCGTGCTGGAGTACCCCGAGCAGGTGGTGGTGCTGAAAAAGGAGGCCTGCTGGGGTGACCCCTCCAAAATTGACTCCTATCCCTAGCTGGGGCGCCTGTGAACTCTCTAGAGAATCTAGCCCTTTTATCTATACCCCTCTGACGATATCTCTCAATCCTGCGAGCAATCTCAACTACTAGCTGATACCTTGTACCCATCTCTACCTCTCGAGCCATACCCAATAGGATCGTGGGGTGTAACCCCGCAACAAATCTCTTCACTCTCTCTTCATCTGTGGGAAGTATCATGAGTGCATGGAAAGACAACTCAAAGACCCTCGCCTCATAATCTGTAACCGACATCTTCCCCTGCTTAAGATGCTCAAACTGATATCGCAGCTCTTCCCTCTCAGAGGGTGGAATGTGCTTATTCAGGAATAACTGTGTGAACTGACCCCAGGTGAGGGGAGGAGAACTGTCTAGCCCGCTAAGAGCATAGGATTGCGGCCACCTACGGGCCCTACACTCCAGCTAAAAAGTAGTGAAGCCAACTCCATGAGACTCAAATATCCCCATGTTGTTCATTTTGTCCCTGCACCTGTCGATGAAGTCCTGAGCATCTTCATGATGCTCACCCCCGAAGATCGGAGGGTGAAGTGTAGTCCATATATACAATAGCTTTTATGGGTCACCATCCGCAGCTGTTCTGGGCTGGGGTGCCACTGTAGCCACTGACTGAGCCCCATCTATAGGTAGTGCACCTAGAGTCTTATACACTGCAACTGCATGTCTTGGAGCCTGAGCAGTAGGGGTCTGTACTCCCCCTCATGCATGTTAGGTAGCTGAATTTGCTGGATATAAACCAGCCTGAGTCATAGTATCCATGAAGCGTAGCCTGCGGCCCATGACCTCCGTAAATCCCGGTGCTGTCATGAAATCTGCCGAGGTAGGCTCAGCTGTGGGGACCTCGCCCTATTTCTCGATAATAGGGTCTCCTACCAGATCTGTGGGTGGTGCTACTAGAGTAGATCTGGGACGCCCTCGCCCTCTACCGCGAGCCAGTGCCTTCCCCCGGCCTTTACCTCGGCTTCTAACAATGGGGGGGGAGCAACTCCGCCTGGGCCTGGAACATATACAGTGTGTGTCCTCACCATCTATGAGCGAAAAAAGGGTGATTTTTAGTACAACAACCACTGCACGATAGGAATGAATAAAGAGTAGTTTTCTTAACACCGTATAGCCTCCCAAAGATAAATACATACGTCTCCGTACGGATCTACAAGACTATATTAGGTTTGCCCATGACTTGTTAGACCTACGTGAAACTAGTGCCCTGATACCATGTTGTCAAGACCGAATTTTCACAATAGATCATGATGGCGCCCGACACCGTTGTCAGGCAAGCCAATGCGGAAATATAATTAAAATCTCATTTTTACATTTTTACCCAAAACAAGTGTAACAGATTTCTCAATTTAATGTTAAGGTCAGAGGCGATCAATAGTGTATAAAAATGATTATACAACCCAAAATAAATGTCTACTAACGTGTGTGCCAAGATCTGGTGTCACAAGCTATGGAAAACTAGTAGAAATACAAAAAAACCACACTGTGCTACTGTCAAAATCAGGATAGACAGAAAAAGTAAGTACATAAGAAAGACTTCTTCAGGCTACTGAACGACGTGGAAGGGGAATAGCTCATCGTGAAATTCTCGGGTCCGCTCAAGGATGTGCACCGGACCTATAACCAGATCCACCTTCCTCAGATCCTATACAATTAAGTACATAAGAGTAGTATGAGTACATAAACAATATGTACCCCATAAGTATACCGTCTAATCTCGAAGAAGTAGAGATGAGAGGTCGACTTGATACTAACTAGGGTCAAATAAGATAATAAAATGGTAGCCCAAGCATGTGGGTCATCATTTAAGCAACAGTTTAAAACAAGATGGTAAAAATCATATTCCTAACAATATTCCAGTTAGCTATCCACATTTTGAAGTATTTGCATAACAATTGTTTACAAGCTTTCACATAGATATCATGCGCACATCATGCCGAGGTCGTCTCCAATAGAAAATAAACTATGCACTGCCGAGGGTCGAACGACACAAACCATAGATGTATCTATTTTTTACCGAGGCGATCGGCCCAATCCATAAATATCAAGAAACATCAAGAATACACATGAAGGCGCATTTATATGCAAATAAATTCTTGTAAGTGTTTAACAAGTTCACATGTCCACCTTTATTCCTTTCCCAGTCTCTAGCATATCATAAATGATCACATTAGCAAGTTGGTATGGCGATATTCAGAA
This sequence comes from Nicotiana glauca, assembly GCA_026770625.1. NCBI lineage: Eukaryota > Viridiplantae > Streptophyta > Magnoliopsida > Solanales > Solanaceae > Nicotiana > Nicotiana glauca. The sequence continues at coordinate 86,583 of MU782992.1, read as the reverse complement.
TTTTTGAATGATGTGGGTCCTAGACTACCCAAGCAATTAACATCTTAGTAGCTATGCACGGACTCTCATCACCTAGTGTGTGCGTAGGCCCCCGCATTTATTAGAAATTTCTCAATTATGATACCTATAGGGACAATTCCCTCTTACGATCTTAGAAAGGAAACTCACCTCGCTCCAAGTGCACTTCCAAATATCAACAACAAGTCCAACCCCTCAATTTGGAGTCGAACAATCCCAATCTAGTTAAATAAAGTAAGAACTAGTCAATATAGACTTATAAGATCAAGTTCTAGCTATTTAAGTAATTTTTCCAACCATTAACATAATTTTCTTAAAATTCGACCTCGGGCCCATGTGCCCGGATTCCGAAATTTTTCGAAGGAGGTTGTTCTCTACAACCTAAGGATCAATAATTTATGATTTCTAATTAATTCCATAACAAATCTCGTAGTTAAATCCAAGTTTTACTAACCCGTAGGTTTAGCTCTAACCCTTTGATTTTGCTTAAGTTCTAGTGTTTAATCTACTTAAAATACAAATATTAAACTAAGGTTGAATGGAATTGACTTACCTCTTGATACTAAGTGGAAACCTTCTCTTCAAAGCTTCCAAAATCGCAGATGAGAGACTGAAAAGTTCAAAAAAATGGGTTTAAAACTCGTCTTTAATGAACCTCACTGTTACATTGATTTTGCATCTGCGGTAAGGGGATCGCATCTGCGAGATTTAGACCGCAGCTACGAAAAGGGGAGGTTCAAGCTGGGGCCACATCTGTGGTCTCAGGGCCGCATCTGTAGTTTACTGGCCTGGCCACCCGAGGCGCTTCTACGATGAAATTGCCGCTTCTACGGTCCAAGAACCGCATATGTGGTTATTACAGAAGCAACAATCCTTCAGCCCTTTTTGAAAATTGTCACTTCACTTGAGCCTCGTCCGATTGACATTCGGGGCTCCCAAGCCCCGCCCAAATATACTGACAAGTCTGAAATCACGAGACGGACCTACTTGAACCTTTAGAACACCTGAAACAAATGCTAAATCTAGAAATCAACCCCTAAAACCAAATGAATCAAACTTATGAACTTCAAGTTCATAATTTTCCTCCAAAGGGCCAAAATGCCCTAAATCTACTCGGATTGACACCAAATTTTACGGGCAAGTCTTTAATTATATTTTGGTCCTGTACTAGGCTTTGGAACCAAAATACGAGCCCGATACTTTAGAAATCAATGATTACTTGGTTTCTTTAAATCCTTAAAACCTGAAATTAACAATTTCCAATAAAAAATTTATTACTCGGAATAGGGACCTCGAAATTCGATTCCAGACATACGCCCAAGTCCCATATTTTCCCACGGACCCTCGGGGACCATCCGAATATGAGTCCGGGTCCGTTTTCTAAAAATGTTGACCAAAGTCAAACTTAGTCTTTTAAGAAAATTCTAAGAACTCAAAGGGGCATATTTCACTCAAAACTCCTCCAAACCTCGAACTAATTATCCCCTCAATTTGTAAATTATCTAAAGCAAGCACGAAAGTTTTTATTTAAGGGATCGGGGTTCTTAAAGGCAAAACGACCAGACGGATCATCAGAGAGATATGATTTTAATGTTAAATTTATATTTGACCGCGTCGCAAGTATGATATGCGAGCGGGGTGATTAAACAATTTTATTTTTTATTGCGTCGCACATATGATTTGCGAGCAAGTTATTTCCTTCTACTACTCTTATGGGATCGGGCCATTCGCCTCGACAGGATTTACGTACCACATTCTCATGGGAAGGATGCCGAGGGTCTATTTTGAAACAGCCTCCCTTACCTAGGCTAGGGGTAAGGTTTGCATATACACTAACCTCCCCAGAACCCACTAAGTGGGATTCTACTGGGTTGTTGTTGTTATTATTGTGATAGTAAGAAGACAAATGTGTAGAGACCAATAGCAAGCAGACAAGGGCGTACCTAGAATGAAATTGGAAATTTTGGAGCAAGAAAGAACGTTTCCAGCATTAAATGTGAGAAGAAAAAGAGTTTTATTTATTTATTAATGTACATTAGAAGAAATAAGAATTCAAAATGTCAACATGTAATTAACGTCAATTTTTTCCCGTTTGAAAATTGAGGCATGTAATTACCTCATTTTAATAATGCTTCATTTCATGTTAACTAAGTAATTCCATTGATGATAAATATATCAAATTGTATAATTTACTCTAAATTATCTGTAATAGAGTTTTCACCACACACACGAAAAGTACGTATTTAAGTTCAATCTGCTGGGCCTGTGATACCACTGGCCGAAGACTATCTAGTGATATAGATATGTGGTGGATAAATGTTTGTATTACTCGCTAGCCTTTTAAAGCTAATAACTAAAATCTATATAAGGCTTTCATGTTCTGAACATTTTCTCACCACTTACCTAACTTTCACAACTTATTGCTTTTCTAAGGAGAACAAAATATGGGTGTTAAAGGAAAGTTGATTGCTTCAATGCAGGTGAATTGTGAAGGGCACTCTGTTTATGATATTTTTCACATTAATACTCATCTTCTACCCAACATAAGCCCTGGTAAATTCAATCATTTTGAGATTCACGAAGGTGAAATCGGAAAGGTTGGTTTGTTTGCTAGCAAGAAATATATGGAAGGTAACACACATCCCCACCTCCCTCTATTTCTCTATATATAAAGATTACAGGAAGCTATTTTTCAAGAAATATTTTGAGGAAAGAAAAATAAATTCTTTTCACTTGTAGGTGGAAGTTATTTTCTCAGTTAAAACAATATTGACTGTTAATTTTATTTTACTTGCTCTTTGACATTATTATTAATCTTTAACGCTCAAAAGATTGATAAATTATTAATATTATTTATAAATAACTTTATATTATTATCAATATTTAATATATGTTCTTTTGAGATTCATAAAAATAATTCCATTCGGATAATTTTTGTAGAAAATGAAAGTTAAAAACAAAGGTAGAAACGAAATATGAAGATATTATTTTGTATATATTTATATCTTTTATGAGAAATTGGACAGTTGATCATTATTTTTGTATTTTAATAATTATAGATGGAAGAGAGAAGTTTATGAAGCATAGAATTGAAGCCAGCGATCCTCA
>MU782992.1:60022-81944 GCA_026770625.1 Nicotiana glauca | reverse complement strand
TGTGAAATAAATAATGTTGTGTGATGTATGACAATCTCCTTCTATGGATGAATTATTAGTATTTGTAAAAGATATTATGGAATTTTCGAGTCCGGCCGTGTTGAATGAATTTTATATATGAATGATTGAATTTGTTAGAAAGATAATATGTTCAATAGACTTTAGCTTGAGGTATGAATACATTATCCTTAAGGATATTTTGCCAATATAGTAAATAAGATAACTAGGAGTTATATGAGTTATAGTTCATTTGGTACTGATTGAGTGCTTAGTTGGGGTCATGTGATGTTGGGAAGTACATTCACATTTTCTTTTGGGGAAAAGGTCAAATTTACCCTCTACTTTAGAAAATTATCCATGTTTATTCCCAGTTTCACTATCGATACAAATATGCCCCTACCATTAAGAAAGTAGACAAGAATACACCCAACTCTAGCCACTTTCCATTATGAAAGGGACCCCCTCAATAAAAATACCTAGTAATTAAATAGCTCACCTTTTTCTTTATTCATATTTCTTTTTCCATCTAAATTTTTAATTTTTGTCCTTTTCTCTTTTTCCTCTCTCCTTTTCCCTACCTTCAACCTCAGAATCCCTCCCATTTATCTTCCTTGTCTCCCACTGATAACATCAAAATTTACTACTAAAAAGTAAAGGACACAGTCACACGCAATATAATTTATCCAACTGTAAGTTGGAATCGAATATCACAGAGAATAATATGTAGGGGATTAGGCGTGTAAGAGAATTATCACTTATTATGCTAAGCCAAACATATAGAAAATTTTGAGAAAATATTTATGCCTAAAATGTGAAAATATAAACTAACCTAGAAAGCAAGTAACAGTCCAATGTATTTCATGATTTTACAAATACGAGCGAGTTTATGATAATTAGCCTCAAACAATAATTCCATGTTAGCTTCTTCCAAGTGCTAACAACACTTCCTAATTGAATTATCTCTAAAACAATTAAGAGATTAAGCACACCAGAATATGGCTACAAGTAGTTCAATCATATTCTTAGGTAGAATCTATATAGTGAGGGTCAAAGCCTCATGTTCTAGTTATTTAATCTTTATCAACCCCAAAATATCTTTTGTAGAATTAATTCGAAGTTAATGAGCGAGTCGTAGTGTTAGATAGTCCCTTTAGAAACATTAAAGAACAAAAATAATTAAAGAAATAATAACTCAATTCATAATAAATAAAAATTATTCAATATATAAATACAAAAAGATATTTAATCCACAATTTAAATATGAATATTTCAATATACAAGATTCAAGCGCTGGAAGAAATACTACATACTTAGATATATAATACAAAGCAAGGAAATGAAGAAATAAACATAAATGGGTAAGACAATTTTAATCAAAAGCTTCAAATCTTCAAGACCAAAGTGTGTGTCCAAGAACCATAGCTCCAAAACATGTATTCTCTTTAAAGGCTGCACAAGATTTGCCAAAGATATTATACAAATGAGCTAGGTTGTGCATTAAGTGGTTTGGGGTGAAAAACATGAAATTCCACAACTGCCCAGATTTGTGAATCGCGTTCGCAAAAATAGGCATGTGATCGCAAAGTGTAATGTTGTAAAGCAATGGGATCGCAGACCAGATCGCGCGTTAGCGTAGAGCACTTGACAGCACTTGACCAACCTCTTCTTCGTGTTCGTAGAATTAGCCCTGCGTTCGCGATGTATTGTTTCCTAGACTTCTATGATCGCATGTCAAAGTTCGCGATCGCGAAGAGCATTATCTAGCAGAAGTTGTTTTTCCTCATTTTACACATTTTGACTTGGTTTTTTCCGTATCTCCTCTAAATCATTTGATATCTGAAATATGCCAATGAACCTCAATAAATTCCTTATTTTCTCAACAAAATCATACAAAAGTCTTAGTATCAAGAAGAGATAAGTTGGTAAAATACCAACTTACCAAAATCCCAAACTTAAACTATTGCCTGTGCTCAAGCAATTAAAAAACTAAGAACATCCTTCAATCAAATCATCAATTAAGCTCAATGTCATACCAAACATCATTTCAAGTCAAAAAGATTTAAAATAAACACAATTAAGTAACTTTGGTTGGTAACAACAATTAATCCAAAGCCTATGAATCACCAACTTCTCGCAAATTTCATTTCCATTCAAGTGCTCAAACACCATATTAATCATAATGAAAACTAAGTCATGATACTAAAGCTTCAAAATTTGTCTCATTATCACAAACAATTTTCTCTTGTTCATTCCTCTCAATTAGAGATTGGGTTAAGTTCACAACTCAAAGTTTTCATGTTCCCTCAAACTTAAGAGATAATCCCATCTTATAAATTGCAATTTAAAAATACATGGGATATTGTCATGACCCCAGTTCACCCTCCGTGAACTGTCGTGATGGCATCTAGTCCCTACAACTAGGTAAACCTAACAATGCGGAAGATAAACAAACTTGCGGAAGAAATAATTAAAAAAACTAGTAGAATGAAACATTATTTAAAATATCGCTAGGCATATACAATATAACTTCTCGATACTAACAACACTTCCCAAAACACAAAATCTCATGAACCCACAAGCCTTTGAATATATATAGGTGTCTAACACCTGAATGTCTAACAAGGAAAAGAAATAAAGAAGGTCTAATACTTAAAAGAGAGAATAGAAAGGGACTCCTTGGTCTGCGAACGCAGCAGATATACCTCGAAGTCTCTGGAACAATCGCCTCATCTCACGAGTGAAGGACCGAGTAGATGTATCTGGATATGCACATGAAAAACATGCACAGAAAGTGCATAAGTACACCACAACGATACTCAGTATTCTGTGGAGTTCTTATGTTTGATTTTTAATGTTTCACACATGGATTTAATTAGATCACTATTGAGATTGGCGACATTATCAGTGATAATATACTCGCAAACTTTGAATCGGCAAACAATACGATCCTTGACAAAGTCTGCGATGCCTTTCTTTGTTACTACTTTGTAAGATGCAGCCTCTACCTATTTTGTAAAGTAATCAATGGCTACTAGAATAAACCAATTCCCGTTTGATGTTGTGTGCTCGATAGGATCGATGACATCTATTCCCCAAGCGGCAAATGGCCAAGGTGAGTGTGACGACCTGACCCGTTGCCTCATGAATTACCACTCCGCTTTCCCCATTTTAAACTTCTTTATGCTTTATTATCCGTATCTTATGTGATCGAGTTGGTTTGGAGTGGTTTTGACGAGAAATGAGACACTTAGTCTCTTTTAAGAAGGTTTAAGTTGGAAAAGTCAACCAGATATTGACTTTTGTATTAGAGGGTTCGGATGTTAGTTTCGATGGTTCGGTTAGCTTTAGGAGGTGATTTTTGACTTAGGAGCATGATCGGAGTTGGTTTTGGAGGTGCGAAAAAGAATTAGGCTTGAATTGACAAAGTTCATATTTTGGCGATTTTCGGTAGCTAGGTGAGATTTTTATCCGAAGGTCGGAATGGAATTCTGAGAGTTGTTACAGCTTTATTATGTGATTTTGGATATGTGTGAAAAATTTCAAGTCAGTCGGACGTGTTTTGGTTAGGTTTTTTATCGAATGAGTAATACGGAAGTTTTGAAATTCTTAAGCTTGAATCCGAGGGTGATTTGATGTTTTGATGTTGTTTTGAGTGTTCCGAAGGTTGGAATAATTTTGAATGATGTAATGGGGTATGTTGGCATATTTGGTCCGGGTCCCATGAGGCTCGGATAAGTTTCGGAGGAGTTTTTGGAAGATTTCGCCGTTTTGAGCATAAGCATTTAATGATCCAAATGTCCATTTTTAGTTCTAGAGATCGCAATTTGATTTCGATACTTCCAGAATTTTGACAATGAATTATAGGAGTGATCTGGAAAGTTTTGTCTAACTTCATCAAGTCGCGATTTGGTTTTTGACGCGAAACATGAGTTAATTGTTTAACAAGCGAAATGGATATCGCACAGAGCGAACATACTCCAAATTGAGTTTCGATTGAAGGACTATGTCCGTATCATTATTTTTGACTCATAGGAACAAGAATCATCGAATTCCGAGTTCGTATGGTGGAGTTAAAGCCTTTTTAGTGAAAATAAAGATTGTTGGTGCAGCAGGATCTGGTGCGCACCTTTAGCGACCAGATTTGTCACTTTTAGCGACCAGAATAGGCTTATCAAAGTTGTTGCATTTTTCTGCTCGTTTTCACTTTTTTTTTGGTGAAAGAACACGTCTTGGGGCAATTTTTGAGCAAGAAATCATGGGAAATCTTGAGGTAAGTCACTTGTAATCATTTCTACTCCATAATATTGATTTATCATCGAATAATCCGACTAGATTACAAGTTTTTTAGCTGTAAATTGGGGATTTGGACCTAAGGATTTGAAGATAAGATTTGAAGATTTGGAGGCTGAATTGTTATCGAAATTTAGTAATTTTTGTATGGTTGGACTCGTGGTTGAATGGGTTGTCGGATTTTGTGAGTTTCATTGAATTTCGAGACATGGGCCCGGGGCTCAAGTTTTTGCTAATTTCGAGAATTTCGGTATTTTTCGATTATTTTGATTGGGCTTTGCTACCGTAACATATTATAACATATTCGTTCTGATTTTGGATACATTCAACGCACGTGAAAGCCAATTCGAAAGGCAAAGGCATCGCGAGTTACAGATTTAGCCGGTTCGAGGTGAGTAATGATGTTAAATGATGTACCGAGGGTTTGAAACCCCGAATTGCACATCGTAGTGATATATTGAGGTGAAACACGCACTGGATAATGAGCGCGCTGTATTTTACTACTGGGGATTGTGACTTGGTCCATCTCGATTGATGATTTTACTGCCTATTTGACTGAGATTGATTTGGGTTGATTTCCATATTTGGCATTCGTGCCAATTATTTGAATTCTTCGGTGATTTTTATCACTATTTCCTCACTGTTTTGACTTATATTTAAACTCAATCCTGTTGATATTTATGGTTTTACAACCTCAGCCACTTTTATATAGATTTGATATTTCTAAATGATATTTTGGGCTGAGAACCACTGTTTTACAAATGTCCGAGTGGCTTATTATGATTTTCGGACTGAGTAAGGCCGAGGGCCATATGTGAGGATATGTTGAGTGATGTGAGGAGGCTTTCAGGCCTTGTGAGTGATGTGAGGAGGCTTTCAGGCCTTATGATGATGTGAGAAGGCTTTCAGGACTTATGTTATTATGTAAGCAGGATTTCAGGCCTTATTTTATTATTGCACTTGGGCTGTAGGAGCCACTCCAGAGTCTGCACACCTCCAGTGAGCGTCGTCGACGTTAAATGGATCGGGCCACATGCCGCAGCGGTTACTATATGATATTTTTCTGAGAGTGAACCCGATGGGCTGATACTATACCGAGTGATTGATATTGAGCCCGAGGGGCTGATACTGTTCTGAGTTATTGATGCGGTGCCCGAGGGGCAAATTTTTACTTGTTATTTTCATATTGAGCCCGATGGGCAGATTTCTACTTGTCATTTACTAGCAAATTACCTGTTTTACTTGTTTAGCAGAGGTTTCATTGATTTGTTATTTTAAGTGATTTTACTGCTTCTGTATAGAATGCTTTGTGCCTTTACGTGTTTTCTGCTTTCAGCCATTTTTTATATTTATTACTCACTGGGTCGGAGAACTCACATTACTCTTTGCACCGTCTGTGCAGATTCAGGCAGAGCAGATTTCCACTCCTGAGAGCTGATCCTTCCAGTCCAGGCGGTGTTTCGGAGACTACGAGGTAGCTATTGGCGTCTGCAGCCCCCGTGACTCCTTTATCTTATTATTCCTATGTTATTCGAACTATTGTATCATATTTCCTATTTAGTCGACTTGTGTCAGAATTCTTTAGTTGCTCATGACTTGTGATACCCCCGTTAGGGCTATGTTGGGTTGGATTTCTGCATTTTTATCGATGCTTCTGCTATATTGTATTATTAAACCATGTTGTACTATAATTGTGTTAAATAATTGTTTTAAAAGGATGAATTGGGCTGACTGGCTGGCCTTGTCTTCACGAGGGGCTCCATCACGACAAGGTTCGGGATTTGGGTCGTGACAGTGAGCTTGTTGCATTGAGCTCATTTGGTGGCACTTTTATCATATCGGCATGCTCTTGACATTGGTAGCATTTGCAGACATACTGTACATAATCTGTCTCCATAGTCATCCAAAAGTAACCGACCCAAAGTATCTTCTTGGCTAAGACAAAACCATTCATATACGGGTCACAAGTCCCAACATGTATCTTCTCAAGTAGCTTAGAAGCCTCTTCTGCATCGACACATCTTAACAATCGCAAATCAGGAGTTGTTCTATACAAGTTTCCTACATTGTTGAAAAAAGGATTAGACAACCTCCGAAGTGTGCATTTCTAAGTGTGGTTTGCATGTTCTCATTTTGCCAAATGCTCTTTGATATCATGGCACCAAGGTCTTCCATCTATTTCTTCTTCAATATGGGTACAATACCCTGGCTAATTATAAATTCTAACAGGTACATGATCATTGAAATGCTTGTCCGGATGATGTATCATAAAAGATAAGGTGGCTAATGCATTAGCAAACTCATTATGAATTCTTGGGACATGTTGAAACTCTATATTTGTGAACTTCTTTCTCAATTCTTGTACATGGAGTAGATATGGAAATATCTTGGAATTCTTGGTGGCCCACTCTCCTTTTACCTAGTGCACAAGCAAATCTAAATCACCTATTACTAGAGGCTCTTGAATATTCATGTTGATTACCATGTTAAGTCCTAGGATGCAGGATTAATACTCTGGCATGTTGTTGGTGCAAGGAAATCTGAGTTTAGCAGATACTGGATAATGTTGACATCTTTCTGATACCAAAACTGCTCCAATGCCCACTCCTTTGAAATTTGTAGCTCCGTCAAACAACATCCTCCAACCGTTGTATGCTTCGGTAATGTCCTCTCATACGAATGATACCTTATCATCAGGAAAATATGTTTTTAAGGGCTCATATTCTCCTCCTACCTAATTTTAAGCAAGATGGTCTGCCAATTCTTGTCCTTTGACTGCCTTTTGAGTAAAGTAGATAATAACAAACTCACTCAACTATATCTTCCACAAGGATAGCTTCCCAGTTGGCATGCGTTTCTGAAATATGTACTTCAAAGGGTCCATCCTAGATATGAGGTATGTGATATAGGCACTGAAGTAATGCCTCAACCTCTGAGCCATCCAGGTCAAAGCATAGTAAGTTCATTCCAGCAGAGAGTGTCGTGCTTCATAAGGTGTGAATTTCTTACTTAGTTAGTATATGGCTTGCTACTTTATCCCTGTCTCGTCATGTAGACTCAAAACACATCCAAAGGCTCCATCCAACATAGATAGATAGAGTAACAAAGGTCGTCCTGGTTCTGGCGGGACCAAAATCGATGGTGTGGACAGGTACTCCTTGATTTTGTTGAAAGCCTTCTAACAATCCTCGGTCCAGCTTGTTTTGGCATCTTTCCTCAACATCTTGAAGATTGCTTCACATATGACTGTGGAGTGTGTTATGATGCGACTGATATAGTTGAGACGTCCAAGGAAGCTCATCACGTCTTTTTTGCTCCTAGGTGGCGCTAATTCCTGAATAACCTTAACTTTAGATGGGTCTAGCTCTATCCCTCAACTACTCACGATAAATCCCAATAACATTCCTTCGAGAACCCTGAATGCACACTTCGCGGGGTTCAGTTTCAAGTTGTACCTTCTTAACCTGTCAAAGAACTTTCTCAAGTCTGCTATGTGATCCGCGACTCTCTTAGATTTGATGATGACATCGTCCACATACACATTTATTTCTTTGTGTATCATATTATGGAAGATGGTTATCATGGCCCTCATCAGCCCCAACATTCTTTAGGCCAAATAGCATCATTTTATAATAGTACACACCCCATAGTGTAATAAAAACTTGTTTCTTTGCGTCTTCTTCATCCATCCAGATGTGGTGATAACACACAAAGAAATCTACCAAGCATTGGAGTTTATTCTGGGCACAATTGTCGATTAGGATGTGTACATTTGGCAGTGGAAAGTCATCCTTGGGACTTTCTCTATTTAAGTCTCGATAGTCAACACATACCTTGACTTTCCCATCTTTCTTTAGAACTAGCACAATATTGGCTAACCAGGTTGGGTATTTAACCACCCTGAGGATTTTGGCTTTGATCTGCTTAGTAACTTTCTCCTAGATTTTCAGGCTCACATCTGGTTTGAATTTTCTCATTTTCTGCTTCACTGGCGGACAAATTGGGTTGGTGACGACTTGTGAGCCACTATGGATGTGCTCAGACCGGTCATATCATCATATGACAATGCAAATATATTCTCATATTCCTTCAAGAAGTGGATGTACTCCTTTTTCTCTAATGGTGATAAGTGAATGCTTATGCGAGTCTCCTTGACGATTTCGACATCTCCCAAATTAACTTCTTCAGTTTCATCCAGATTGGACTTAGGTTTATTCTCGAAGTTCTCAACCTCTCGGACAATTTCCTCGGGTATTTCATCTTCTTCCTCTAAGTCACTATTCATATATTACGTTGTATCATTGCATGTCACAGTCACCAATTCATCAGGAAAAGTAATAATAAAGTTGTAGACAGAAAATTGTGGAAGATAATAATAAATAGTGAATAGAAATGCATTGATTAAAATTGAAAACATCCAAAACATGTACAACTCGATAAATCAAGTGATTTTTTTGAAACAAGTGAGTCTTTAAAACAAGATAACTGAAAATATCCTAGTTGCCAAGCATGGCTATAGAAAAAACATTGGGCTGATTGCCAATTTACCTAGGGACTCGGCGGGCCTTGGATGGAGCCACCAGAGGCCGAGAATGCGGTCGAGGCCATGGTATGGGCAAGGGTATGGCCTGTACAGTAGCTAGTGTAGCACATGTAGCTCCAAAAACTGCCCCAGTTCATGATGAGGTCCTAGTTGTGGACGCTCCAGCAGCATCAACTCAGGCACCATCTGTGCCTATTGTGGTTCCAACTCTTCCGGAGGCCCTGGCCCAGATTCAATTAGTATGCATGGTCCTAGCTCAGGCGATCTCAATTTTTATAGTAGAAGCTAGTTCTTAGGCAGGGGGAGGCACTCAGGCTCCTGCCGCTCGTACACCTGAGCAGGTCGTGCAGGGACATCTGAAGTCGAGGGCACATCCAACCCACCCGGTTGTAGCTGCTTAGGACTATGTAGCTCCGAATATGCCAGATGATGAGCACCGTCGATTGGAGAGGTTTGGTAGACTCCAACCTCTGACTTTCAGTAGTGTAGAGAGCGAGGATGCCTAGAGTTTCATGGAAAAATGTTAGAGGATTCTTCGCACATCGAGTATTATAGAGACCAATGGGGTCGCATATACTACCTTTTTAGTTTATGGAACCTCCTTCACTTGGTGCAACACCCCTTACCTAGAAGTAGTTCTCCGTTCTCTTTTTGGAGGAGTATGTGCCACAGTCTCGCAGAGAGGAGTTGCATAGGCAATTCGAGTAGTTGCATAACTGATATATGACTGTGACATAGTATGACATAAGGTTCTCAGAGTTAGCTCATCACGCTATTTCGATAGTTGCTACAAATATCGAGAGGACCGAGAGGTTCGTTGAGGCCTCCCATATTAACTTCGGATTCTCATGACCAAGGAGAGGGTGTTTGGTGCTACATTTGAGGAGGTTTTTGACATTGCTCATGAGATTGAGTCACTTTGTTGCCAAGAGCTAGATGAAAGGGAGGCCGAAAGGCCACGAGATCTGATAGTTATGCTGGTGCTCCTTCGAGAGGTTAGTTTCAACACGGCCGAGGCTGTCTATTCAGGCATGTTCAGTTAGCTCACCCATGTTATTGTGAGGTGTCATCGGGTCATGGGTCTTATAGTTCTCATCAGGGCCATTCATCACTCAGTGCCCTTCTATCCTAGTGTTCATCATGTGGTGGTCAGGACTATTTCTATGCGCTCCCAGCTAGACCCGATGTTATTGCTTCAGATAATTTAATTATAGTTATAGTCTCAGTGTACCATAGAGATTCCTCTTTGTTATTTGATCCTGGTTCCACTTTTTCATATGTATCATTATATTTTGCTCATCATTTGGATACGCCCCATGAGTCTCTTATTTTATTTTTTCTTGTATCTACGCATGTGGGTAATACTATTGTTACGGACCACGTCTACTAGTCGGGTATGGTGACTATTGGGGGTCTAGAGACCTGAGTGGACCTATTGTTACTATGTATTGTGGAATTTGATGTGATATTAGGCATGTATTGGCTATCTCCATGTCGCGCTATTTTGGACTGTCAAGCTAAGAAGTGACGTTGGCTATGCCGGGTGTGCCACAGATTAAGTGGCGAGGATCGATTGATTATGTTCCCAGTAGGGTAATTTCATTTGAAGGCCCAGACATAGTTGGAAAGGTTTGTCTTCCATACTTAGTATTTGTGAGGGATGTCACTGCAGAGACTCCCAGTGTTGATTATATTCCCGTAGTGAGGATTTTCCCGATGTGTTTGCTGCAGCCCTGCCGGGCATGCTCCTGGATAGGGATATTGATTTTGGTATTGATCTGGAGCGAGGCACTCAGCCTATTTCAATTCCACCATATTGTATGGCACCATCGGAGTAGAAGGGGCAGCTTCAGGGACTCCTTGATAAGGGGATTAATTGGCCTAGTGTGTTGCGTTGGGGTGAGCCTATTTTATTTGTGAAGAACAAGTAAGGCACGATGAGGATGTGCATTGATTACAGGCAGTTGAACAAAGTAACAATAAAGAACAAGTATCCTTTGCCTTGTATTGATGATTTGTTTGACCAGCGTCAAGGAGCGAGAGTGTTCTCCAAGATTGATCTCCGTTCAGGTTATCATTAGTGGAAGTTCAGGGACTCGGATATTTTTAAGAAAACTTTCAGGACCTGATATGTCCAATATGACTTCCTGGTGATGTCTTTTGGGATAAGCAATGCCCAAGTAGCATTCATACATTTGATGAATAACGTGTTTCAACCTTTTCTTGACTCGTTTGTCATAGTTTTCATTGATGATATTCTTGTGCACTCGCATAGTCAGGAGGAGCACGCAGAGCATTTGAGAGTTGTGTTGTAGATATTGAGGGAGCAGTAGCTTTATGCCAAGTTCTCCAAGTGCGAGTATTGGCTAAGTTTGTTGGATTTCTTTGGGAATGTGGTGTCCAGCGAGGGTATTCAGGTTGATCCAAAGAAGAGAGAGCAATTTAGCGTTGTCCCAGACCGTCCTCAGCAACAGATATTCGTAGCTTTCTTGGTTTGGTGGAATATTACCAATGGTTTGTTTAGGGATTTTCATCTATCGAATCACCCTTGACAAAGTTGACTCAAAAGGGTGCTCCATTCAGGTGGTTGGATGAGTGTGAGGAGAGCTTTCAGAAGCTCAAGACTGCCTTGGCCACGACTTCAGTGTTAGTTTTTTCATTAGCTTCAGGTTCATATGCCGTGTATTGTGATGCTTTGAGAGTTGGTATTGGGTGCGTGTTGATGCAGGAGGGTCGATTTAATGCTTATGGTTCTCATCAGTTGAAGCCCCATGAGAAGAACTACCATGTTCATGATCTAGAGTGGCTGACATTGTGCACACGTTAAAGATTTAGAGGCATTATTTGTATGGTGTGTGTTGTGAGGTGTTTACTGATCATCGTAGCGTCCAACACTTGTTCCATTTAACCCACCGGAGATATTTGGAGCTGCTAAAAGATTATGATATTACTATTTTGTACCATCTGGGGGAAGGCCAATGTGGTGGCTAACGCCTTATGTTGGAAGGCGGTGAGTATTGGGAGTTTGGCATATATTCCTGTAAGGGAGAGACCTCTTGCAGTTGATGTTTAGGCCTTGGACAATCGTTTCATGAGGTTAGATATTTTGGAGCGCAATCGGGTATTGGTTTGTGTGATTTATCGGTCTTCCTTATTGGACCACAACAAAGAGTGCCAATATGATGATCGTCATTTGCTTGTCCTTAAGGAAAGAGTTCAGCACGATGATGCCATGGATGTGGCTATTGGTGATGATGGGGTGTTGAGGATGCACGCCCAGATATGTTTTCCCAATGTAGATAGACTTCGAGAGCTGATTCTGGAAGAGTCACATACCTTTGCGGTATTCCATTCATTCGTGTGCCACAAAGATGTATCAAGATCTGAGACAACATTATTGGTGGAGCATAATAAAGAAGGACATTGTGGGATTTGAAGCTCGGTGCCTCAATTGTGAGCAGGTGATATATGAGCATCAGAGACCGGGGGCCTTGATTAAGAAGATGGTTATTCCATAGTGGAAGTGGGAGCGGATCACCATGGATTTTTTAGTTGGGCTCCCACGGACTTTGAAGAAGTTCAATACTATTTGGGTGATTGTGGATCAGCTGACCAAGTCTGCGCACTTCATTCCTATGTGTACTATCTATTATTTAGAGCGGTTGGCGGAGATATACATCCGGGAGATTGTTCAGTTGCATGGTGTCCGAGTTTCTATGATTTCAAGTAGGGGCACTCAGTTTACTTCATAGTTTTGGAGGTCTGTATAGCGAGAGTTGGGTACTCTAGTTGATTTGAGCACATATTTTCACCCTTAGACGGACGAGAAGTCGGAGTGCACTATTCAGATATTAGTTTCTACCGCTCACATAGTTTGCTTATAACAATAGCAATCAGTTGAGTATTCACATGACTCTATATGAGGCTCTATATGGGAGACACTATAGATTTTCGGTTGGTCGGTTCGAGCCGGGTGATGCTAGGATATTGGGTATAGATTTGATACATGATGCTTTAGATAAGGTGAAGGTGATTCAGGATAGGCTTCGTACAACATAGTCAAGACAAAATAGTTATACTGACAAGAACGTTCGTGATGTATCTTATATGGTTGGAGAGAAGGTGCTACTAAATTTTCATCCATGAAGGGTGTTATGAGATTTGGAATGAAGGGGAAATTGTGTCCTCGGTTCATTGGGACTTTTGAGGTGCTTCGAAGGATTGGGGAGGTGTCTTATGACCTCGCTTTGCCATACAGCTTGACAAGTGTGCATCAGTTATTTCATGTTTCTATGCTGTGGAAGTATATTGGCGATCCATCTCATGTTTTGGGTTTCAGCACGATTCAGTTAGATGGTGACTTGACTTATGATGTGGAACTAGTAGCTATTTTGGAGCATCAAGTTTGAAGGTTGAGATCAAAGGATATAGCTTCAGTGAATGTGTAGTGGATAGGTCGGCCCGTGGAGGAGGCTACATGGGAGATCAAGTAGGAGATGCATAGCATATATCCTCACCTATTTGAGGCTTTAAGTATGTTTCTCGACCCGTTTAAGGACGAACGTTTCTTTAAGATGGGGAGGAAGTAACGACCTAGCGGGTCATTTCATGAATTACCGCTCGGTTTCCCCTATTTATGCTTTTTATTCTTTATTCATCTGTATTATATGGTATTGGGTTAGTCGGTTCGAATCCAAAATTGTTTTGGTAAGGTTTGAGACACGTAGTCTCTTTTGAGTAATCATAAGTTGGAAAAGTCAATTGGATGTTGACTTATGTGAAAAAGGGCTCGGATGTGATTTTCGATGGTTCGAATAGCTTCGGGATGTGATTTGAGAATCAAGAGTCTGACCGGAACGTGTTTTGGAGGTCTGTAGTAGAATTAGGCTTGAATTGGAAAAATTGTAATTAAGGCATTTTCCGGTTGACAGGTGAGATTTGGATATGAGGGTCAGAATGAAATTACAAAAGTTGTTGTAGGTCCGTTATGTCATTTGGGACGTGTGTGCAAATTTTCAGGTCATTCAGACATGCTTTGATAGACGTTTTGATCAAAAGCGGAATTCGGAAGATTTTTGGAACCCTAGGCTTGAATCCGATATTATTTGCTCGATTCAATGTTGTTTGAGGCTTTTTGAAGTTTTGTATAAGTTTGGATAGTAGTATATGACTTGTTCGTGCTTTTGGTTGATGTCCTGGGGTCCTTGGGGTGATTTCGGATGGTGGACGGGATAATTCGGAGTTGAATTTGGCAGCTAAACTTTTTTATAATTGTCATAACCGCACCCATGGTTGGTAGGCGGCAGGTGCGACGCCTACAGAAGCGGGAGTCAAGCTGGAGAAGCGACCAAGAGGGAGGTCAGCTGGAACCACAGAAGCGCCTATTGGAGTGCACCTGTGGTAGTGCAGGTGCGGGCATTTGGTCGCAAATGCGGAAGTGGGCTTTTAAGTGAAAACCGCAGATGTGGTATAGGGACCGCATGTGAGAGAAGCCTCGGTCCGAAAGTATATATTTCACCCTTCGTGATTTTTAGCTTTCTTTACCATTTTAAATCAATTTTGGAACTTTTTGGGAGATTTTAAAAAGGGAGTCCAAGGGAACTTCATTGTGGTAAGTTTTTTGAACATAAAACTCATTCCTATGGTATTATTTCATTGATTAAGCTTGAAATTTATTGAAATTGTTGGGTAAATATTGAAGAAAGTAGGGCTTGAGATTGGAAACCTTTGATTAAGGATTTGAGGGGTTATTTGTTGTCGGATTTTGGTATATTTGGTATGTATGAACTCACGAGAGTGTATGGATTCTAATTTTGTGAATTTTGTAGGAATCTGAGATGTGGGCCTGAGGGTCGGGTTTGGTCAATTTTGTAATTTTGAGTATAAATTTGTTATTTTTCGAGTGGGCTTTGTTCCCCTAGCATGCTTTTGATGGTATTAATATGTTTTTGTCAGATGTGGAGCATTTAGGGGCACATTCGAGACACAAGGCCATCGCGAGGTAGGATTGCGACTGGATTGAGGTAAGTAATGATTGTAAATGTTGCCCTGAGCGTAAGAAACACCGAATTTCACATCATTGTGCTACTATGAGGTGACACACATGCTAGATGACGAGCGTAGGCTCGTACACCATTGGGAATTGTGACTTAGTCCGTCCTGTATGATTGTTAAGTAGCATATTTGATAGAAAACTATTTGATATCATTGTGTTTTCTAAAGTATTATCATGTTTTGGGCTGAATGCCATATTTGGGCCTCGTGCCAACTGTTTTGGACCCTTAGGGGATTTTTACTACTATACCTCACTGTTTTGACTTCCTATTTTTACTCCTTCATGATGTATTCTATTGTTTTCATAACTCAACCATATTTACTTATTTTTGATATTTTAAATAATATTTTGGGCTGAGCATCATGTTTTACTATCACGCGAGTGGCTTGATAGAGTTCTGACAAAGTGAGGTCAAATGCCTATGCTGTGAGGATATTATGGGATCAGGCTACGCGCCACAGAAGTGTGGTACTAATTCATGAATATGAGGCCAAGGGCCTGATTTGTTACACCACGAGGTGGCTTGATATGAGGCTGAGAGCTTCTTTGATTATGTCACGTGATATTGTCCGATGGGCTGTGATTGTTTCATGTTATTGCCCGAGGGGCTGATTTGAGTTATTGCGAGGCAGCCCAAGGGGCTAGTTCTGTTTGTATTTTGCCTGAGGTGTTGTTTTATGTTTCTATTCCTTTTCTCACTAATTTCATCACTCGTCTGAACTACTGAAAGATGTAAGGTGTTTTGTGATCTTTTACTATACTACTGCACTGTTTTGGATGTATAATGTTTTGTTGTAGCATTTGCTGTGATTTATGTATTTTCTTATCACTCAGCTGCCTTTACTTTTATTACTTACCGAGTTGGTATAGACACATTACTTCATGCTCCTTGTGTGCAGATTCAGGCGCCTCGGGTCACGCTAGCGAGGGCTGATTTCTTCTAGTAGGCTGTTCGGAGTTCACTAGGTAGCTGCTTGTTATTCGCAGCCCAGTGATTCTCCATCCTATCTTGTCCTGCCTTATGTTATTATTTCCTTCAGACTATGTTGTGTTTTCACATCCTTAGACAAGTAGTTCCTCATGACTAGTGACACCCCGATGTTGGGCTGTGTTGTTTCAACAATTGTACTATTTCACTCTTTATTTTCGGATTAATAGCATATTAATGACTTAAAATATATTATTATAATTTTCTTAAATGGTTTTAGAGTTTTTGTCAGCTGGCCTTGTTTGACGACAGGCGCCATTACGATCGCGTTGAGTCTAGGTTCGTGATAGATAGTATGATACGAAAAGATATATTACGTTGGTACTAGATCTAGTAAGGAACCGGGTGCCCGTCGTGACCCTTCGGTTTGGGTCGTGACAAATTTGGTATCAGAGCAATTCTTTCCTAGGGAATTTACAAGCTGTGTCTATTAGAGCCTTGTTTATTAGTGTGTTGTGCACCAAAATTATAAGTAGGAGGCTAAAAGATATTTAGCACAATTACTTTTTCTTGTTACTCTAGATCGTGTGGTAAAGCTCAGTTGTATGAACTCAATTTCCTAACCTCTATCTTATTCATAATACGACGATGCCTACATCCAGAAAAATGGTTCGCAAGAGATATAGTTGTTTAAGAGTTGAGTCGGAGGAACTCGATTTTTGATGATTCTTATGATAAATAAATGTAAGGTCTTTAATAAATCATGTGTGTACTAAAACGTATAAGCCTCTTGATAAGGAGCCTTAAGGCAAGAATATCTATCCACCTTTATAGGGAAAGACAATGAGATATTCATAAGATAAATATAAGTTTCATGAAGAAAAATAAGCAAGATGAAGAAGGGTACAAGGTGACCAGTTAATTAAGGTTATCAGTATTTACAATTTAGGTTTAGGAATAAAAGTAGTTACGTTCAACAGTAACATAGGTATGTATAATTGGCCACACCGATCCCAGTCACGCCATATTGGAGCTAATATATATTGTTTAAGAGAAGGATGGGATATCAGAATCCGGTTGGGTGTAGTGTAACTCAAAATAGTGGATGAATTTTTTTGTTAGTTGACGTTCACAAAGGATAATGCAAAAGTGCTAATAAATCTCTTTGTGAGACATCGAGATGATGCACTCTAAAATAGTACTGCTAGATATGAGTACTACAAAGATAGGAACTGGAAGACTTGAAAGGATTACCTAAGTGTGGCTCCTGTCCTGAGTAGAGCGAGAATGTTTAGCAATTCGAAGAGCCAGCGGATGGAGAAAGGGAAGCAAAAACCAAAAGAGCATCTTGTTAATGTTTTCCAGAATAAAGTGAAAGATAGAAATGTTAGCAAGGGAATAAGAAGAGAGTTAATGAAACATTATGAGTAAATTATGATACATGGAGGACATTGAAAGATTAAAAAAGGACAGTATTACAGAGTCTATAGTCACGTGAAGGAAAAGACGAGAGGTCACAGGCCTTGAGTGAACAGAGGAGTATAGGCCCTAAAGTCATATCCTCAATTCGAGAAAAAAGTTTACGATGCTAACGTGATTACCGGAAGAAAAATTTTGACCCTATAGTAATAGAAATCAGTATGGACTAGTGAAAATGATAAATTAAACAGTAATTAGGGACTGAGTGATTTGATGTTGGACGGTATCACGAGAACGTCATATTGCGTTTCAGTGATAATAGAATGGACCATAGAAGAAGATTCATGAGAAATTCAGAGAATGGTTATTCAGGAAGGCGGTTCCCTAAAGCAAGTAATGTGAGCAATGTTAATCTTAAGGGAATGTATGTGCCACTTGCAAAAGGGTCACCCTTGTGAGTAAGGAATTTTTTTATCCTTGGTTTAGGACTATCACAATGCGAGTAAGGATCATCGATTATGTGAAAAGACAAAAAGGATAAAGGGGTAAAACTTCTATATGTAAATCGTCGTAGCTCTAGATCTTAGTACTCTCCTAAAGAGGGGAATATAGAGTGATGTGGGGTAAAATCAGAACTAAGTGAATTTAGTAATTATGGAAGGGTAATGGAAGAATGTGGTAAAAATGAGATTGTACTTATCCAAATCCTACAAATATGCTACAATTCAAAAATATTATGCAAGCACGATGTCAAGGAGATGGAGAAAGGGTTCCGGCCCGGGATGTTATTGATAAACAAAAAAGAGCCAGCGCGAGAGGTAATTTAAGACAAAAGAAATAACCCAAAAACTTTTACGTGGAATATTGATATGAGAATGGGCCAACAAGTAGTTAGCAGTTGATTCAGGAAGAGCCTAGTTATGGTTAGACAAGAAAATACAAACAAATCAATAGATCGTGCAAGATAAACATAGTGAATTCAACCTCGCGTTTATGACAATGTAACCCTTGAGATATATTCATATAACAGTTGGAGAAGTTAAAAAGGCACCATATGAGTATTACACAAATAAAAGATAATGCCACTGGGAAGACAGCTGAAATATCAGTTCATAAGCAAACCTACAAGCACAAGGACATGAAGATAAGTAACAATGAATAATTATAGGCGAGAAAGGACGTCAATTATTCTGACAAGTATCCGATGTAATAAGCTCGCAGTTCTACAAGATTCAGAGGGTCCTACCTAAGTCCTACAATGAAAGTCTAGTTGAGACAATAAGAAGAATGTTTCAAAATAAACATAGTAACTTCAAGAATAAATATTCATGTAAAAACAGTCTCACTACAACATTGTATGTACTCCATAAGAAAGTGGCACCTACTGTTGCTAATGACTAGAAAGTAAAATAAAGAAAAATACTCGAGATCATATGAATTGAGCGAAAACTCCGGCTGCATGGTAACTAAGATAAGCTAAGTATGCACGCAACAAGGGGCAGAAAGACCAGGAAAACTAATTGTCTACAATTAAAGAAAGTTGAGAAGGAACTAAAGAAATTATTCGATCAATGATACATAGTTAGTTAGTTACGTTATGGATGTACTTAATATTTCAGAATATTATCCAAAGAACATATATATTAAAAATCATACAGTCGTAGAAGATTTTGTTATAAGTTAAAAGAAACAATTCAGCCTAGTTTATAAACAAAGGATTGAATTGTTAAAAGATTTCATCCTGGATATTCCATAGCATCCATGTAAGGCTAAAGTAATGAATAATACCATGAGCCACATATTGGAATATAGCTTAAGCCTACATAAAGGATTATCAGAAGAAAGAGGAAACTAAAGAGCTAAACTAACGAAGTAAATCAAGAGTTTTATTATTTGACCCCGAAAATTATAGAAATCATAATTGAGAACATTGCACGGTCACTCTTAATATCACAGGTGCAAGAGAGATAGTACAATAGCCATATTCTATAATGGTTTATGATAAAATCAGTTACAAGAGTACCCGCCTCATAAGAAATCAGTATGAAACTCCCACCAAATTGAGTATAGACCAAAGGTTCAATTATTATAATAGAGCTTCAAGTTATGGAAGCAAATTATACCTATATGGGATGAAGGTCATAAAAAAGATAGAAGATTCGATGCAAGATTTTAAGGAAAGTAAGGTAAAGGTGGACAACATACGAGTTACTCAAATATAGAATGTTGTGAATAGTCCATACTTTAGATAGAGGGCCAGAAGCGCTGAGACTATGTATTCAGGAATGATAGAAGCATTATCAGTAGCATATCATCCAGCCTATGATTTCTGAGTATAGATAGGTCTAGTTAAGAAAGTAAAGAAGAGTTTGAGATGATGTGATGTCTCGCTTGATGTTCTAGAATAATATAAGAAAATCTATAGTGCAAGCAAGTTAAAGGAAGGCTGCGAGTGGTATAAATAGACATGTATAGGTCGCAAGCTAAAATATGGTAAAGCGACAAGAATTTAAGAAGACATGAGTAATGACAAGAAAGGGAGAGTAAGAAGGTGACGAGAAATGGACAAGTCCTCGGAATTAAGCGCAGGCAAATAAAAGAGCTTGTGGTTTCTCTAACGTTATAGAAAGATCCATATAGCCTGAATGAACTCAAAGGAATCTAAGACTAGTAGCATTTAGAAGAGATGAAATGTTCCCCGGTTATAGAATGGGGATGTAGTTGTGATAAATAAGGAATGATGTTTGGGCCTTTGATTGAGTAACAATTGAAAAAAAGGGATTTCATGAACATGAAACAAAGATGTAATGTGAATAACTTTAGGATGATATAAAATACGGTTATGGAAATTACTCTAGATGTTCCTCGATGCAACGTGAGCCCTAGTGATTATGTAAGAGGTTTCAAGTTATCAGTAGTATATTTTAGATCAATAATGTGGTGAAACTAAAATGGATGGATAAAGTTACAACATATGAAAGGATATAAGGATTCCATACTTTAGATAAACGGTAATAAGGAAGCATTGAACGACTCGGGTTTATACATGTATGATAAAAAGCAACAAAAGTAGCTTGGAGTTTGGTAGCAGACATGAATAATTATAAAAGGAAGTAAGAGTTATAGTATAATATGACCTACCTTGATACAGTAAAGTCATAGAGATGGATAACAAGGTCTATGAAATAAGATATAACAATATTCGTATGTTCAACAAAGTACCGAGTGAAGAACTTATGTGTACCAATGGATGCCCAGAGGGACATATTATTAAGCTCTGTATATGTTTACAAAGTGAGGCTTAGAGATTTTCTAAAAGCTGGAGGAAAAGGACAGAAGATTAGCATAGGTGCACTTACAGGGAAAAAGTCGTATAGACTACATGGTAGAAAGTAGCAACAGTTACGAGATTGGAAGGATTCCGACAACAAGTCATTGTGTAAGAAAGAGGCCTGGGGGGGGGAGGGTATGCCTTGGCCTTTGGATTTATTCAAATAAAAGTTTCCTAAATGGAAAGAAAAGTAATAAAGTATTCGCAAGAGCTATAGGTTATGGTAATAATAAATACACCAGTCAACATTCGAGGAGGAATGTTCCAAAGAGGGTAATGATGTAACACCCCATGTTTTCGTACGTAAAAGTATGCCATAAATAAATTTATAGAAGCTCGGAAACCAGCTATAACCAAACTTGTTTGAGAAAATTGGAAAATTTGAGGTTCTTAAGTGATTTCATATTTTTGATGTTAAATTCATAGTTGTTGATGTTATTTTGGCGATTTAATCGCGTATATAAGTTCATAAAATGTATTTGAGTTAGTATGTATGTTTGGTTTGGAGCCTCAAAGGCTCGTATGAGTTTCAGGGTCTTTAGAGTTGGGAAAACACTGTTGCTGCATCAGTTTTGGTGTAACCGCACCTGCGAGCTTGCATGTGCGAATAGTGGGTCGCATGTGCGGTACAACTCTCGCATATGCGGACAAGCTACCAAAAAATAGTTCTATAAGAGCGGAACTACTCTCGCAGATGCGGCCCCAGCGGGGCAATTCATTTCTGCAGAAGCAAGAAATTTTCCGCACATACGACCCAAGCACCGCAGGTGCGAAAGTCGGGTAGTGGAGTCTTTTACAATAATACTTCAGCATTTTATGTTTGAAACTTTCACAAAGATAGAAGGTCTAGGGAGATTTTTTCAAGGGACTTTCTTCCCAAATCATAAGTAAGTGTTCATTAACTAATTTCTTTCAACTCTCTAATGTTTTTCATCAACTTTTATCTAAAGTCCTCAGGTTTTTATGGTAGAAAATTGGGAATTGGGGCAGAGTTATGGCTTTTGATTAAGTACGATTTAGACCTCGTTTGGGGTTCGAATTTTGAAATGTATTGCATATTTGGGCTCGTAGTTGAATGGGTGATCGGGTTTTTGTCCGAACCTCGAGTTTCGACCAAGCGAGCCCAAGGTCAATTTTTGACCTTTTGGGAAGAATGATAGGAAATCTATAATTAATAATTGGAATTGAATTGTTTAGCATTTATTGATGTTATTATGTCAACTATGTCTAGATACAATTGATTTGGAGCCAAATTCAAAAGGAAAACTGGTGTTTGAGGCTTGAGTTGGCCATAAAAGTTTGAGGTAAGTGTTTGGTCTAACCTTAGCTTGAGGGATTAGGAGTTGTGTCCTATTT
>MU782992.1:41216-59952 GCA_026770625.1 Nicotiana glauca | reverse complement strand
TAATTAAGAATTGGAATTGAATTGTTTAGCATTTATTGATGTTATTATGTCAACTATGTCTAGATACAATTGATTTGGAGCCAAATTCAAAAGGAAAACTGGTGTTTGAGGCTTGAGTTGGCCATAAAAGTTTGAGGTAAGTGTTTGGTCTAACCTTAGCTTGAGGGATTAGGAGTTGTGTCCTATTTGCTACGTGTTACTTGTTTAGTACGCCATATAGGTATGGTGACGAGTATCTATGCGTTGGTGTCAGGCATGATCGTGAGTCTTAAAGTGAAATTGTTGTGTTCTGAATAAATGCTACGAATGCCTAAGTTGTTCATTCTCTGTGTTGAGCAAGGATTATGATTACGCTCTTAGAAATTACTTATGATTGAGTATTGGTTCTAGTTGAGGTAGGTAGATCTTCGAACAAATTTGGTTATAGATGGTTTTCCCTTGCTGGGACATTTTTACTTATACGGTCGATTCCCTTGCCGGTATAGTGTTGTTTCTTTATTGGTCCCTTACCAGGACTCTTGTTGTGATTGGTGTTGAATTGTATATGTGGATCGATTTGCGCGCCACAATAATATTATATTTCGATTTGTTGCACTACGCAACAATGATATAAATGGATCGGGTTGCAAGCTGTAACAATAATATAATTAAATCGAGTTGCACGTCGCAACAGTAATAAATGATATGGATCGGGTTGCACAATGTAAGAGTGTTATTATATTTTAGGACTGGGTTGCATGTCGTAAAAAAAATAATACAAAGTGTTTATAGGTTTGTTACGATTTCCTCATTGTTTTGCTGTAGATTCAAGATTGTCTTTATGACTTTCTCTTAATTTACTATTTTTGTTGATATTCCCCCGCAGCACGTACCCCATCCCAGCTTTACTTGTTTATTCCTATTGTATTTTCCGCTGCATATTATATAACTGCACAAGTTTATTTGGTAGTCTTATCCTAGCCTCGTCACTAGTTCGTCGGGGTTAGGCCAGGCACTTACCAGCACATGGGGTTGATTGTGCTGATACAACACTCTGCACTATGTGCCAATCCTAGAGCAACATCATTTGGACGGTAGATTTGGGTGGCTGCTATCAGTCCAGTCAGAGATCCCGAGGTAGTCCTGCAGACATCCGCAGGCTCGACATTCTCTTATATCTTTATATTATTCTATTTTCATTTACTTCAGATATAGATTATACCTTTTTTCAAGAAATTTGTATGTAGTATTTGTAGATGGTCTGTGATATTGTGACACCGGATTTCGAGTAGAGCTGAATATTGGTATTGTCGTACTGGATTTTAGTTAAGTTATGACATTACGTCTTCCGCATGTATTTATTTATCGTTAATATTTCACTATTGAGCGCATGTTGATATAAATTATAAAAATAATCTAATAAAAGAGTTAGTGATTCTAGCAACTACTTAAAAATTGTCCTACGGTAACGGTTGGGAAACCGTTCCCATAGCATGTTTAACCGTTGCCATATATATATGGGAATGGTTTACGGACCGTTCCATCAGCTCGTGTGGCAATAGGTCTATTGGAATGGTTATATTTTTCAATTGGAATGGTTTAAAACCATTACTATAGTGTATATGGAACGGTTCTTAACCGTTACCATATTATTTAATGCAACACTTTTGTAAGCTATTGTTACGGTTATTTATGGATATAACAACGGTTCCTTTACCCCTATTGCAACAGTTTTATTTTTGTGTGGGAACAATTTATATGTTATTATGGAACGGTTTATACGACCTATCCCAACGGTTTGCATTGTGTCATTGAACGTCAATTTGTGTCCTATTGCAACGGTTCTGGTAGGCTATTGCAACAGTTCAGTTGAAAAAAAATATAGCCCCTATTATAAATAAATTTTATATATATAAATAAATTATAATAACACTAAAATTTAAAAACAAATAATAAAATAAAACTTTTAATAATATAAATTATCCATCAAGCAAATAGTATCCATAAAGCAAATGTTCTACCCCAAATGCACAAGTTTAATACATTTCAAGAGAGTAATTAGTTTCAGAAAGGTTGATAACAAAAGATTCATATAGAACATTTATCTATAGCAATTTAAATTTCATCTCAAGCAAGGTCTAGTTCTTCACTTATATCATCTTCTTAGATTTCTTGATTTAATCCACCTACGAAAGAAGATAAATAAAGTCATTACTCTTCCAGAGGATAAACTAAGCCATAGCTTGATAGAAAAACAAGCAAATCACCCAACCATCATTGAAAATATCGTTACCAAGAGTCCTATCGTGAAAAACTTTTGGAAATTAGCAAGCTGGATTAACAATTGTGCCTCCGTATCACAATTAGGATCATT
Source organism: Nicotiana glauca (assembly GCA_026770625.1). NCBI lineage: Eukaryota > Viridiplantae > Streptophyta > Magnoliopsida > Solanales > Solanaceae > Nicotiana > Nicotiana glauca. The sequence continues at coordinate 57,599 of MU782992.1, read as the reverse complement.
TAGTGCTGATCCTTTTGCTTTCAATATTTGTCAAGAATTCCAATGGTATGATACTCAACCTCTATTCAGTACTTCCTTTAGTTTTCCTCTAAGAAACTAAGAGCCTAACATGATCACTCCCACCTCATGCCTTCAACATGTAGTGTAGTAACTGACACTAACTTTAAACCAAAGGGTATTGCTTCAGTTATATGAGCACTCTTACACAATTAACACTTGTAGAATGCAACACATTCAGGAACAGTTTTTACAGGGGCATATCAACACATTTAAATGACATGAAAACACACGGGCACAGTGAATGAAGAGACTAAAGCATGATAAGCTCACAAAGTTTGCACAACTCCAAATTTAGAGGTGGAAGAAATCTAGCAGGGAAGTTAAGGAAATACTCGACCCAGTTAAGTTGCTCACAGGTGACTACACTAGCATTTGGATTTAGCAAATAGAGAATACATAGTTAAACTAAAAACTTAAATTAAACGAATGCCAAGTGTAGATAATATGTTGGATTGGAACATCTAAATTAAACGAATGGCAAGTGTACGACATGATATTTTACAGGAAGAATTAACAGAAAGATTTGGGCTATATCTACTAAAAACTGAATCACAACTAATGATCTTGTCAGTGATGTCAAATATGGTACCGCCACATTGTTTAGGTCTGCACAGGCATTAAATGAAACATGATAAACAGTGAATTCCCTTTTTAAAAATCTACCACGCTGGAAAACAAACTCAGCAGTTGGGATATTGTAAAGTTCTTCAGACATGCCCATCATGGATCTTACTGGAATGTCACTGGGTGCTTCAACTGCTGAGCAACCCTTGGACTGCTCAACTAGCTCAAGAATTTTCTCCGAAAAATAACAAAACAAAATAAGCTAATAAACCAAGAAAATGGAAAATTTGTAAGAGCACATGGATGCAGTTGTTACTCACCTTGAAAGCAACATCATCAGTGACAGGTTCCTTCTTGTGAGCAGCTATAAGTTCAGCATAGTAGAATTTATTAAGACCAAGACCAGCAGCAGTCATGTCCCTAACAATTACATACCTACAATGTTGGAAGGGCAGCCAATTAGATGCTGGAGCAAATGAAGATTATGAATCAAACAGAAAAATAAACCATGTAACATCATGTTTTGGAAAGATTGGATGAAAGTTGACTTTGAAACATCAACAAAGAGAGAAGAGAAGTTTTGACTCTGCAAGAAACCTCATGGTTCCGCGTCCAGTAGCTTGTTATAGCATATTAATCAAATATTGTTTTCACAGAATAAGCAGATTATTTCAGTCAAATGAACTCTAATCGTATCAAGGTGTTATGCCGTGTAACTACTAATAATTTACTGTATTCCAGACTATCCACTACATGATGGATCTAATTATACAACTAACTAAACAGATATCGACATATGCCTTCAAATATACACACATCCAATTGTGTACTAGCAAATAGCAATAGATACAGTTGCAACCAGCAAGCAGCTTTCTTACACTCTGTCTACTCGACCAGCAGCTGCACACGCATTGAGGAGACATATATAGTTAGTTACTTGAACAAATAGGCTTTGTAATTAATTGTAGTTGGTAATGTGTTCATTTTGGAGAGCTTACAGATAAATCTAAGAAATTCTCCCCAATTCTCTCTCTCACTCTTTCTCACTTGATTTCGCATAAACTCTTGTTGATAATTCGGTGATTCAATAAATATGTAAATACTATACAAATATGAAAAGCAAGCATAGGAAGGAGACATACATCAGGGACCAAGCCCATGGTTTTCAATTCATCGCGGAAAAAGAAAGCATCTTGCAAGGGAGCACCTTTTACTGTCCCAATAATAAGTGAATGTAATGTATCTCTCTCTGGATTTACACCATACGACATCATGTCATCATAAACATCCCTCAACAAATAATGCCTAATTCACATTCATACGTAAAAATTAGCCGTAATTCAAATCAATCAATTACGCCTTAATCATTTGGAGTAATTATATAAAAAACTACCTTCGTTGAGCAGTAAGAGTGATAATAACAGTGCGGCCTCATTGTTAGCGTAGTTTCTCTTAGCGTATTCTTCTGGTGTAGCCGCGAAGTATCGACACCCTAAAAGTCGAATCAGTACATTTCTGGTCCTGAAAAACGATTTTGAAGAAACAACAAATTCGTTAATAGTTATAGGAGTATCATTTTATTAAATAGCAAAATATATGAAGAAAATGGAGATTGAGATTTTGAGTAGAGTGCCAAAGAGGATTTGAAGGAGTTCCATGGCTGCAGCATCAAATAAGAACATTAAGTATAGACTTACTATTGGAGAAAGTGTGCATCTCAATTAAACAGGCTAGAAATACAAACAGGCTCCAGAATAAACATAGGAAAATTTCACAAAAAATCCCTAAATCAACTTAAAAATCCATAAGAAAACCCAAAAATAAGACCAGATTTCTCGATTAAGAACCAAAAAGTGCAATGAGCGCAAAAAAACTTATTACCTTAGTATTTGGGTCTTCAAGTTGTTTCTCCGATCTTCATTGTAACCTTGGCATAACAAGTTGCCCTAAGCCCTTCAATGGATACAAACCCTTTGCACAAAATTTCGGTTTCTCAGATTCATTCTCCACTTAATCAAAATAAACTCTGAAACTCTAAATTAGAAGAGGACTGAGGTTTTTTCAAGGCATCGGAGAGAGGGATGGGGGTATCGGAGTTTTTAGAGAGAGGGAGATGGGGGAATCGGCGATTTTGAAGAGGAAGGAGAAGATTCTTGCAGAAGAAGTGAAGAAGAAGGCTGTGGCATTAGGGATATCGCGGCGTTGGGTATACACAGAACTATTATTTAATATACTTAGGTTATTAAAATTATTAAAAAACTAAATAAATAGGGGATATTTGGAGGGTTAACAAAAATTAAGTGGGGGAATAAAGAGGAAAAAAATAACCATTCCAATAGCTATTTTTACTGAAGATGCGTTCTAGTAGATTGTTTTATTGGGACATTTTATATGACCGCTGCTTTAGATACATCAATGGCAACGATTATTTTACTATTGCCACGATTTTATAATTAAAGTGTGCTAGTATCACTTAGATGCTACTGTAACGGTTGTAAGTATCACTTAGATGCTACGGTAACGGTTGTAACCGTTACCATACATCATCTATGGAAACGGTTCTTGAACCGTTGCTAAAATTACTGTTCCCATAGACCCATTTTCTGGTAGTGTCTATAATACAAGGCTTGCTTAGCTTTCATGAGTAGGCGCCATCATGACTACCGATGGTAGGAAATCCGGGCCGCAACATATTTGTATCAAAGCTCAAGGTTACGCAGATCTCACAATTCATGGACAAGCTTCGTAGAGTTAGAGGGATCGGTACGGAGACGTCTGTATTTATCCCCAGAGGCTACAGAGTTAGGAAAATTTTCACATTTATTCTCTTTTGTCCCGTGGTTTAGTTTCTCAATACTAATTGAATTTATACTCTATTCATTCATAGATAGCGAGAACACGTACTTTCTCATACACCGATCAGTAGCCTAAGGCCCTAGCAACAGCTTTTACGAGGGATAGAGGGCGAGGCCTAGGCCATGCTAGAGGCTGAGGTATAGGCAGACCTTAGCCTAGAGCAGCAGCAGCAACAGCGGAGCCTCAGTTTGACTTTGATGATAAGGTTCTAACCCAGACAATTTTGGTAGGCGCAACTCAGGTCATAGAGGGGTTTATTGCTACCCCAGTACTCCAAGATGCTCTAGTCTGTCTAGTTGGCCTTATGGAGAATGTCACTTGGGCAGGCATACTTCCTATAGCACCAGCCATCTCTTAAGCTTAAGGAGGATCCCAGACTTCTGCAACTCGCACTCCGGACCATATGGCTTCCTAGTTCCAGGCTCCAGTAGCTCATCCAGTTGGAGCAGTTTATGGCTTCCTAGTTCCAGGCTCCAGTAGCTCATCCAGTTGGAGCAGTTTAGTCAGGTGTGGTAGCTCAGACCAGTGATTGAGCAGCTATGTTTTCTGACTCCTAGTTAAGATTGGACATGTTCACCAAGCTCTGCACTGCTACTTTGAGCGGTGCATCTTTTGAGGATCCCCAGGATTATCTAGACAGCTATCATGTGGTTCTTAGGAACATGGGGTTAGTCGAGACCAATGGGGTGCATTTTGCTACTTTCTATTTGTCGGGGTCCGCCAAGACTTGGTGGATAGATTATTGTTTGGATAGACCAGACGAATCACTAGCATTGACTTGGGAGAAGTTTACTTAGCTATTTTTGGAGAATTTTCTCCCTATCACTTAGAGAGAGGTCTATCAGAGAAAGTTTGAGCGTATCCAGCAGGGTTCAACAACCATTTCTCAATATGAGACAATATTCATTGACTTGGATCATCATGCTCTTATCATACATTCCACCGAGCAAGAGAGATAGGGTGAGGTGGTTCTTTGATGGACTTACTCAGCCAATTCGACTTCAGATGGCTAAGCAGATAGAGAGTGAGATTTCTTTTTAGGAGATGACCAATGTGGTCTGGATAGTGGAAATGGTTCTGTCGCAGGGAGGTGGTCAGCGGTCTGACAAGAGGCCTCGTCGTTCCGGCCGATTCAGTGGTATCTCTTCTGGAGGAAGAGATTCATTTGGTATAGGCCATCCTCCTAGGCCTTTCCAATCAGCACATCAGGTATCTCACAATGCTTCAGGTGGTCGTGGCTCCCATATGTAGTATGCTGATCAGTAATCCTACAGTGCACCACCAGCTCCTATTAGTGCACCGCCGCTCTATAGTTTTTGGGGTGGTCATCCAGGTCACCAGGGTCAGTCTCAGTTTCCTCGGCTGCAGCACTCTAGTGGATGCTTTGAGTGTGGTGAGTATAGTCATATTCAGAGGGGTTGTCTGAGATTGTTGGGTACTCAGTCGGAGTAACAGTGTTGGAGTGCTATAGTTTAGGCACCAGGTGTTCCGTCGCCCGCTCTGCCAGCTAGGGGTGGGGGTAGAGGTGCTAGAGGTAGAGGTAGAGGTATTAGAGATGGAGGTCAGGCAGCTAGAGGTGGAGGCTAGCATGCAGTAGCCCATCCAAGAGATGTAGTTCAGGGTGGTTGGGCCCAATCTTGATGTTATGGTCTTCGAGTCAGGCCCGAGGCTGAGGCTTCCAATGTAGTTATCATAGGTACTGTTCTGGTTTATAGTAGAGATGCTTCAGTTTTATTTGATCCACGATCTATGTACTCCTATGTGTCATTTTATTTTGAATCATATTTGGTCATGCCTAGTAATTCCTTGAGTGCCCCTGTATATGTGTCTACATCGGTGGGTGATTCTATTGTGGTAGGTCGAGTCTATCGTTCTTGTATAGTTATGATTGGGGGTCTTGAGACTCGTGTGGATTTGTTACTTCTGGATATGGTTGATTTCGATGTCATATTGGGGATGAACTAGTTATCACCTTATCACGCTATCTTGGACTATCATGCCAAGAGTGAGACCTTAGCTTTGACGGGTTTACCTCATTTAGAGTAGAAAGAGACTCCTAGTCATTCTACATGTAATGTTACTTCTTATATGAAGGCTCGACGTATGATTGAGAAGGGGTGTTTGGCATATTTGGCCTTATTTCATGATTCTACTGCTGAGGTTCCTTCTATTGATCCTGCGCCTGTTGTTCATGTGTTTCCCAAGGTATTTACTTTGGACCTGTCGGGTATACCACCCGACAGGGATATCGACTTTTGCATTGATTTGGGTCCGGGCACTCAGGCCATTTCTATCCTGCCATATCGTATATTCTGCCTGAGTTGAAAGAATTGAAAACGCAATTGCAAGTCTTGCTCGAGAAAGGCTTCATTAGACCTAGTGTCTCGCCGTGGGGTGTGCTAGTGTTGTTTGTTAATAAAGAGGGACGGATCGATGCCAATATGTATAGATTATTGGTAGTTGAACAATGTTACAATCAAGAATAAATATCCATTACCGAGGATTGATGATTTGTTTAATTATCTTCAGGGTGCCGAGGTATTTTCAAAGATGGACTTGGGATCTGCCTACAATCAATTGAGGATTAGGGTATCCGATGTACCCAAGACAACTTTTCGCACTCGGTACAGGCATTGTAAGTTTTTTGTGATGTTTTTTGGGTTGACAAATGGCCTAGCAACTTTTATAGATTTGAATAACCGAGTGTTCAGCCCTAATTTGGATTCGTTCGTGATAGTATTCATTGATGATATTTTGGCCTATTCCCGTAGCCGAGAGAAGCACGAGCAACATCTGAGAGTAGTTCTTCAGACTTTGAGAGACAGTCAGTTGTATGCCAAGTTTTCAAACTGTGAGTTCTGGTTGGGATCAGTTGCCTTCCTGGGTTATGTTGTATCAGCATAGGGTATTTAGGTTGATCTGAAGAAGATTGAGGCAGTTGAGAACTTGCCTAGACGCGCATCATCTATAGAGATCAAGAGTTTCTTGGGTTTGGCATGATATTATAGTCAGTTTGTGGAGGGTTTTTCATGTATTGCAGCCCCGATGACCAGGTTGACTTAGAAGGGTACCCAGGTCAGGTGGTTAGACAAGTGTGAGGCAAGCATTTAGTAGCTCAAGACAGCTTTAACTACGACATCGATATTGGTTTTGCCCATGGGTTCAGGGCCTTACACAGTTTATTGTGATGCCTATCGTATTGGACTTGGTGCGGTGTTGATGTTTGATGGCAAAGTCATTGCCTATGTTTCATGGCTGTTGAAGATTCATGGTAAGAACTATTCCATTCATGATTTGGTATTAGCAGCTACTGTTCATGCGTTGAAAATTTGGAAGAATTATCTGTATGGCATCATATACGAGGTGTTCGGGGATCACAAGAGTCTGCAGTAATTGTTCAAGCAGGAGGAGCTAAACTTGAGGGAAAGAAGGTGGTTGGAGTTGTTGAACAACTATTTTATCACCATCTTATATCATTTTGGAAAGGCCAATGTGGAGTCCGACACTTTGAGTAAGAAGTAAGCCAGTATGGGCAGTCTTGCTTACATTCCGATCGGTGAGAGACTATTTGATCTAGATGTTCAGGCTTTGGACAATCAGTTCGTAAGGTTGGATGTTTGTGAGCCCAATCGTGTGTTAGCTTGCACAGTCGCTCAGTTTTTTATTAGAGCGTATCAGATATTGGTAGTATGATGATCCTCATTTATGTGTCCTTAGGGACACGGTGCAACACAAGGGTGCTAAGTAGGTTACCTTGGGAGATGATGGAGTTTTGAGATTGCAGGGCCAAGTTTGTGTGCCTAATGTGGATGGACTCCGAGAGTTGATTTTAGATGAAGCCTATTGCTCATGGTATATTATTCATCGGGGCACCACGAAGATGTATCATGATTTGGGGCAGCATTATTAGTGGAGGAGAATAAAGAAGGATATCATTGCATATGTGGCTCAGTGTTTGAATTGTCAATAGTTTAAGTACGAGCATCGGAGGCTTGGTGGGTTGTTTAAGAAGATTGAGATTCCTTAGTGGAAGTGGGAGCCTATTTTTATGGGCTTCATTGTTGGACTCCTACGGACTTAGAGGATGTTCGATGCAGTATTGGTTATTGTTGATTGGCTGACCAAGTCCGCACATTGGATTCCCGTGGCAGTCTCCTATTCTTCTATGAGGTTAGTTGAGATCCATATCCGAGAGATTGTTCGTCTTCATGATGTGCATGTGTTTATCATTTTGGATCGAGGTATGCAGTTTACCTCACATTTCGCGAGAGAAGTTCAGCAAGAATTGGGCACATGAGTTTAGTTGAGCACAGCGTTCATCCTCACACGGACGGGCAGTTCGAGCGAACTATTCAGATTTTGGTGGATATGCTCCGAGCTTGTGTCATTGACTTTGGAGGCTGGTAGGATTACTTTTTTCCTTTAGCAGAGATTGCCTACAATAACAGTTACCAGTCGAGCATGAAGATGGCTCCTTAAGAGGCTTAGTATCGTAAGCGGAATCGATCACCGGTTGGATCGTTTGAGTCGGGGGAGGTTTGATTGTTGGCTACAGAGCTGGTTCAGGATGACTTGGACAAGGTAAAGATTATTCAAGATAGGCTTCGTATAGCTCAATCTAGGAAAAAGAGCTTTGCCGACCGAAAGGTTCGTGACTTGGCTTTCATGGTCAGTGAGCATGTATTTATTTGAGTGATGCCTAAGGGCTTGATGAGATTTGGGAGAAGGGCAATCTTAGCCTTAGGTTAATTGGCCTATTTGAGATTCTTGATCGACTGGGAGAGGTGGCTTACAAAATTGCGTTGCCGCCGAGCTTATCAGTTGTGCATCCCGTGTTTCATGTGACCATGCTTCGGAGGTATAACGACGACCCATCCCATGTGTGTGATTTAAGCATTTTCAAGTTGGACAAGGATTTATCTTATGAGGAGGAGCCGGTAACTATTCTCGACCAGCAGGTTCACCAGTTGAGATCAAAGAATTTTCCTTCTGTTCGTATTCAGTGGAGAGGCCAGCCTGCTGAGGCATTGGCCTTGGTGTCCGAGTCCAAAATGCGGAGCCGTTATACCCATCTTTTCACCAACTTAGGTACTTCCTTCTAATATCGGCTCGAGGATGAACAATTATTTTAGAGGTAGAGGATGTGATGACCCAAAAAGTTATCACTTGTTTTAGAAAATAGTTTAGTGTTCTGAGGCCTAAAAACCTTTTTTTAACCTTACCTCAATTTATGCGCACCGTCTGGGCGCGTTGTCGGAAATTCGTTATGTTAAAATATGAAAAATGATGAATCTTACTTTTAAAATGAGTATAAGTTGACTTTAATCAAATTTTTGGGTAAACGGACCAATACCCGTGATTTGACAGTGCCGAATGGTTTGTAGGAAAATAGGGGACTTGGGCATGTTTCAAGAATCGAATTCCTAGTTCCCAAGCCCGAGAAATGATTTTTTAGAGAAAATTATTTCTGGAATATCTAAGAATGTTTGAAAATGAAATGTGTTTAAAATTTTATGGTATCGGGCCCGTATTCTAGTTCCGGAACCTAATATATGTCTTATATGTGCTTCATGTCGAGTCTGTGAAATTTGGTAAGAAACGGACTTGAAATAACGTGAATCTGGCAGTATTTGAGAAAATTGGAAATTTGAAGTTATTAAGTGATTTCATTATTTTGATGCTAAATTAGTCGTTGTTGATGTTATTTTGGTGTAACTGCACCAGTTCTGGTGTAACCGCACATGCGAACCAAGCACCGCAGGTGCGAGTAGATGGTCGCAAGTGCGGTCCAGCTCTGGCGAATGCAGACAAGCTTCTGTAGAAGCAGTTACGCAAGGAGCAGATCTCCCCTCATAGATGTGGCGCCAACGGGACAAATCATTTCGGTAGAAGCGGTGAATTTTCCGCACGTGCGAATCCGCAGATGCGACTCAAGCACCGCAGATGTAAGAGTCGGGCATTAGAGTATTTTATAATGCATAAGGAGATTTTCTCTAGAGATTTTCTTCCCAAATCACAATTAAGTGTTCATTAGCTAATTTCTTTCATCTCTCTAATGTTTTTCATCAACATTTATCTAAAATCATAGGGTTTTAATGGTAGAAAATTAGGGATCTAGGTAGAGTTAGGGCTTTTGATTAATTGGGATTTAGACATCGTTTTGGGGTTGAATTTTGAAACTTATTACATATTTTGGCAAGTGGGTGAATTGGTAATTGGGTTTTGGTCTGAATCTCGAGTTTCGACCAAGCGGGACCGGGGTCGATTTTTGACTTTTTGAGAATGAATGATAGGAAATCTATAGTTATGCATCAGAATTGAAATGATTAGCGTTTATTGCTGTTATTACGTCGATTATGTCTAGATACAATTTATTTGTATCCAAATTCAAAAGGAAAAGCGGTGTTTGAGGCTTGAGTTGGCCGTGGAAGTTCGAAGTAAGTGTTTCGTCTATCCTTATCTTGAGGGATTAAGAGTTTTGTCATATTTGCAACGTGTTACTTGTTGAGTACGATGTATAAATATGGTGACGAGTATCTATACATTGGTGTCAGACGTGACCGTGTGTCTTGAAGTAAAATTATTGTGTTCTTAATAAATGCTACGAATGCCTAAGTTGTTTATTCTCTGTGTTGAGCAAAGATTATGATTATGCTAGTGAAAATTACTTATGATTGAGTATTGGTTCTAGTTGAGGTAGTTAGATGTCGGAACAATTTTAGTTATAGCTGGTTTTCCCTTGCTGGTACGGATTTACTTATACTGTCGATTCCCTTGCTGGGATAGTGTTGTTTATTTATTGGTCCCTTGTCGGAACTCTTGTTGTGATTGGTGTTGAATTGTATATGTGGATCGAGTTACGCACCAAAACAAAATTATATTTGTATCGGGTGGCACGCCGCAACAATGATATAAATGGATCAGGTTGCATGCCGCAACAATAATATAATTGGATCGGGTTGCACACCGCAACCGTGATAAATGATATGGATCGGGTTGCACGCCGAAACAGTATTATTATATTTTGGGATCTGGTTGCGCGGTGCAACAATTAATAATACAAAGTGTTTATAGGTTGGTTACGATTTCCTTATTCTTTTATTGTACATTCTACATTGTCCTTATGCCTTTCTTTTAATTTACTGTTGGTATTGATATTCCCCCGCAACATGTACCCCCTCCCAGCTTTACTTGGTTATTCCTGTTTTATAGCACTGCATATTATATAACTGCACAGTTTTATTTGGTAGTTTGGTCCTAGCCTCATCACTACTTCGTCGGGGTTAGGCCAGGCACTTACCAACACATGGGGTCGGTTGTGCTCATACAAAACTATGCACTATGTGCCGATCCCAGAGCGGCATCTTTTGGACCGTTAATTTGGGTGGTTGCTTTCAGTCCAGTCAAAGATCTCGAGGTAGTCCTGCAGGCATCCGCAGGCCCATCATTATCTTCTATCTTTATATGTATTCTTTTTTCATTTACTTCAGAGATAGATTATACCTTTCTTTCAAGAAATTTGTATGTAGTATTCATAGATGGTCCGTGATATTGTAACATCGGATTTCGGGTAGAGCTGTATGTTGGTATTGTCGTACAGGTTTTTGGGTAAGTTATGAGATTACGTCTTTCGCATGTATTTATTTATCGTTAATGTTTCACTATTGAGCGCATGTTGATTTAAATTGTTAAAAGTAGCTAATAAAAGAGTTAGTGATTCTATAATACGTGGCTTGACTAGCTTTCATGGGTAGGCGCCATCACAACTCCTGTGGGTAGGAAATACAGGTCGTGATAATTCGTAAAGGTGAGTGGGTAAGCAAAATGAAGAAGGTGAATTTCGTCAAAGTTTGGCAATTGGGGTAAAATACGGTCCAAGTATAATACCCAGCATTCATGGACTAGTGCCACAAAAAGTACCACATGACCATGATAGTAACGTGTATAAAGTGTGTTAAAAGTAAGTAGTATTTTAAGTAATTTAAGATAATTCCTAATTATGGGAATAATTGATTAGTGGTAGGAATAATTGTGGTATTAAGAAGGAATATGTGGATAAGGATATTCTTTTGGTGTTTCCACATGGCATTAAGCCAAGCCAAAGTGTCAAAATGTTCGTGATGAGCTAAAAAGACATAAGGTTGCCTTGGTTACATGTTGTACTTTGTATAATTTAGAGAATTGGACATAAGTTGCATAATTTGGTTTCTTACTTGAATGCAATTCAGATGATATGACCAGCAATGTTTCTTATTTTGGTTTCTTATTGATAATGTTACTTGCAAAGATCCAACAACATTAGATACTCTGACAAATGGAACTTTCTTTCTCAAGGGGATTGTTATTAACCCTTATAACACTACTGTTGCATAAAATGTGATTCTATGAAAGCACGATACAATCTTTCTCAAGAACATCATACGTATTTTTCCTTACTTCCATCTATTGTTAGGTGTTGCTGGAATCAATGAGTGTTAAAGAGATTGTCAAGAGAATTGGTTCATATATGTTAAGGCTATCCCTTCTTTATTTTTGGCATGATCCGTACGATACAAACAAAATGAGCAAATGTACCTTTTCATAAACGACTCTATTCATAGAATTACTAACGGCGACTATGTTCTTGATCTCATAATCATTATGTCTTCTGTTCATGGGTCTCATAAAAATACATAGTGGATAAAGTTATCCGAAAGGTAAAATAATATTATAATATTCTGAGAAAATCTTAGTAACGTATTTCTTATGCATTGCATTCATTATACATGTACACTGACCCATGACCAGATAGCGTTATATACGCATATATATCTCCATATATATATGTGTGTGTGTGTTTGTGTGGATACGGGATATGGAAAAAGGTTACGGTGTTATATATGTACCACTACCTGATCAGCTGGTATACATTGATGAGTTCACTCATAATGGCCGAGCTGATATGATAGGATGCCCTCAGAGGCTTGATAATGCTATGAACACATGTACATATGCATGACATGATATTCATATACATATGCATGACACTATAAGTATTTCATGCTCCACAAAGTTATCCATACTTACAGGTTGAGTCATTTACTCTATATTTATTCCATGTCTATTTTGTACTTATTTATGTGCCTTACATACTCGGTACAATATTCATAATGGCATCCCTTTTCCTGGGGACTCTGTGTTTCATGCCCGCATGTCCTAATAGACTGGTCAAGAGCCCTCAAAGTAGGCTATTAGCTCAGCGGAAGATGCTGGTGCACTCCATTTACTTCGGAGTTGCTTATTTGTTTGCTATGATTTAGACGTGTATTGTTTGGTATGTCGGGACTCTGTCCTGACCTTTATTAAAATTATGTATTCTTAGAGGCTTGCAGACAAATGTTATGTAAGTAAAAGACTGTATGGCCTTGTCAGGCTATGTTCAGTATACGAGTGGTTCTTTTTGTCTTATAGGTACGTATGTCTTATGTATAAGTTTGTATCACAAATTGTATTCTACTTATCTCACGGCAGCCTTCCTTTTCCGTTATCTATGATGGTATGACATGAAAATATACATTATGTTGGTACTCATTTGAGTAAGGTACAGGGCGGCGGTCTCGCCGCCAGGTTCGGGGCGTAACATGTTTGTTATTTTTGTTTCTTATTGATAATGTTGCATGACAGCCTTCCTTCTCCGTTATCTATGATGGTATGGCATGAAAATATACATTATGTTGGTACTCGTTTGAGTAAGGTACAGGGTGGCAGTCTCGCCGCCAGGTTCGGGGCGTATCATGTTTCTTATTTTGGTTTCCTATTGATAATGTTGCCTGCAAAGATCCAACAACATTTAATACTCTGAATGGAACTTTCTCTCTCAAGGGGATTGTTATGAACCTTTTAACACTATAGTAGCGTAAAATGTGATGCAAAGGAAGCACAATACAGTCTTTCTCAAGAACATCATACAGATTTTCCCCTGCCTAGATCCAATGTTACGTATTGTCGCAATCAACGGGTGTTAAGGGGATTCTCAAATGAATCGGCCCAGCTATGTTAATGCTATCCCTTCTTTATTTTTGGCATGATCTATATGATACAAATGAAACTGCAAATTCACAACTTTCATAAACGACTCTATGCATAGAATTAGTAAGGACGCGTATGTTATTGATCTCTCACGTGAATTATCATTATATCGTCTGTTCATAGATCTCAACAAAATATATAGTTGATAAAGTTATCCAAAAGGTAAAATATTCTTGTAATTTTTTGACAAAATCTAATTAAAATATTTCTTATGCATTTCATTCACTTATACATGTACATTGACCCATCACCAGATAGTGTTATATATGCATATATTATTTGTATATGCGATATGGGAAAATGTTACAACATTATATACGCACCACCACTTGATCGGCCGGTATACGTTGATTATTTGCCCACAGTGGCCGCGATGATATGATGGGATGCCCTCAAAGGCTTGATGATATTATGAACGTATGTACCCATGCATGATATGACATTTATACACATATGTACAACATTATAATATTAAATGATTCATAGAGCTATTCAGATATGTATGTTGACTAGTTTACTCCATGTTTTTCTCATATCTATTATTTACTGATTTTCTTTCCTTACATACTCGATATATTATATGTACTGACATCCCTTTTGCCTAGGGACGCTACATTTTATGCCTGCAATTCTTGATAGACATGTCGAGAGTCCTTCAAGTAGGCGATCAGCTCAGTAGAAGATGTTGGTGCACTCCATTTGCTCCGGAGTTACTTGTTTGATCGGTACGATTTAGATGTGCATTGTTTTGTGTCGCGGGGCCCTATCCTAACTGTTATGACAATTATGTATTCTTAGAGGCTCGTAGACAAATGTCATGTACTTAAAAGATTGTAAGGCCTTGTCGGCCTATGGTTACTGTATGAGTGATTATTTTTGTCTTCGAGGCCCATATGTCTTATGTATAAGTTGGTATTACATGACAGATTATACCTATTTCATAGCAGCCTCTCCAGCTCAGTTCTATTTGATAGTATGATATGAAAATATATGTTGCATTGGTACTCAGTTGAGTAAGGCACCTGGTGCCCGTCGTGACCCTTTGATTTGGGTCGTGACACGAACTAAGCAAGAACTTAAACTTGAAGAATTTGGAATAAATTTTCTCCTCCCTCAGCCTCAATAGTGCAAAACTCAAATGTTGTGCATGTTCTTCTAGGCTGTGTGAAAACATCAGGATATCATCAATAAATACTACAACAAACAAATCAAGTTACAACTGGAAAACATTATTCACCCGGTGCATTAATGTTGCTGGGGCGTTGGTCAGCCTAAAAGACATCACAAGAAATATATAATGACCATAACGGCTCTGAATGCCATCTTTAGAATATCCGAATCCTGATTTTTCAAATGGTGATACCCAGATATCAAATTAGTATTTGAAAATACTCTCGCTTCTTGAAGCTGGTCAAACAAATCATGAATGCACGACAAAGTCTACTTGTTATTGATTGTAACTTTGTCGATGCACATCTGTATAGTACCATCTTTTTTTTTTCACAAAACAAAACTGGTGCACCCCAAGGCGACATACTAGGCCTAATAAACCTCTTATCCAGAAGTTCCTGAAGTTGCTCCTTCAATTCTTCAAACTCAATTGGTCCAATACTATAAGGTGAGATAGAAATGGGCTGAGTGTCTGGCACCTTGTCAATACCGAAGTCAATATCCTTGTCGGGTAGCATAGCCAATAGGTTTGTAGGAAATACATCCGGGAAGTCTTGCACTACTTGTATATAATCAATAGTAGGAGTTTCGGCATCAACATCTCTCAGAAAGGCCAAATACGACAAATACCACTTCCCAACCATCCATTAGGCCTTCAAATAAGAAATCACCCATGCTGGGAACATAATCTAGAGAACCTCTCTAGTTGATCCTCGGCAACCCCGGTATCACCAATGTCACGGTCTTACCGTGACGATAGTGAATAGTATGACATGGAAACAACCAATCCATACCTAAGATTATATCAAAATCAACCATACTAAGTAGTAAAAGATCAACTTTTGTCTCTAGTCCCATAATAGTTACCACACGCGACTGATACACGCGGTCCATAACAATAATATCATCGACTGGCATAGATACATGAACATGGGAAACTAAGGGCTCACGGGACACATCTAAACAATGAGTAAAATATGACGAGATATATGAATACGTGAAACCATGGTCAAATAATATGGATTCTTTTCTGTGGTATATTGAGATAATACCTGTGATCATTGTGCCTGAAGCAACAATATTTGACCTGGCAGGAATAGCACAAAATCGAACCCGACCGCCACTTGATCAACCTCCCCCTCTAGGGAGATCTCTAGCTGCTTGTGCCCTACCCCATGCCAGTTGGGCGGGTGGTGAAATAACTTGTTTAGGAGTCACAACCTAACTCCTCTGTTGAACTAGACCTCTCAAAAGGGACGGACAATATCTCTTCATATGACCCGAATTTCCACACTCAAAGGAACCCCACTCTAAAATATGTCGATAAGTACTGAGGTGAACCTCGAAAACTAGGATAACTACCAGAAGAACTTGGAACAGATCAACATCAAACTGATGGTGCACGAGATGAGCTCTGAGCTGGAAGTTCACTGAGAGAAGACTGACTCGGTCGAGCACTGCATGTAACATTGCTAGTGGATATACCACGATGAACTAGACCAGCCATCTGAGCGAGCCTATAAGGATAACTCGAGCTATGATAGGGATGCCCGTTGAAGGAAAACAAGTGGATTACTCCGACCACAAGGCCTTTTGGCCTCCCTCACCTCACGCTCCTGTATACAGACCATCTCTAGCCTCATAGCACAATCAACTACCTCTTTA
>MU782992.1:6887-41179 GCA_026770625.1 Nicotiana glauca | reverse complement strand
AAAGGGACGGACAATGTCTCTTCATATGACCCGAATTTCCACACTCAAAGGAACCCCACTCTAAAATATGTCGATAAGTACTGAGGTGAACCTCGAAAACTAGGATAACTACCAGAAGAACTTGGAACAGATCAACATCAAACTGATGGTGCACGAGATGAGCTCTGAGCTGGAAGTTCACTGAGAGAAGACTGACTCGGTCGAGCACTGCATGTAACATTGCTAGTGGATATACCACGATGAACTAGACCAGCCATCTGAGCGAGCCTATAAGGATAACTCGAGCTATGATAGGGATGCCCGTTGAAGGAAAACAAGTGGATTACTCCGACCACAAGGCCTTTTGGCCTCCCTCACCTCACGCTCCTGTATACAGACCATCTCTAGCCTCATAGCACAATCAACTACCTCTTTAACATTAGTATCTGCTATAATCCCTTGAGATAGAAAAAAATTAAACTATTGGTTGAGGCCAATAATGAACCTCCTAATCTGCTGCCTCTCGGTGGGAACCAACCAAACTGCAAAATGAGCCAATTCTAAAAACCTCATCTTGTACTGGGTCACAGATATATCTACATGACGTAGCTACTCAAACTGGGTACGCAGCTCCTCCCTGTGGGTCTGTGGCATAAAGTTCTCCAAGAATAATACGAAGAACATATTCCATGAAAGTGGTTCTGCACTAATTGGTCTACTCCTCTTATAAGTCTCCCACCATCTGAAGGCTACCCCGATCAGTTGAAAAGTAGTAAATGTGACCCCACTTGTCTCTAGAATACCAGTTGTTCGAATAATCCACTGGCATTTATCCAAGAAATCTTGAGCATCCTCTGAATCAGCTATACTCAATGATGGAGTATTCAGTCTCAAAAATCTATCTAATCTCTCCTACTACCTGTCTTCCATAATAAGACCAACCTGGGCCTGAGTAGCTGCAACCAGCTGAACTGGTAATACCCTGGTATTTGAAGTCCTTGCACCACCCGCTCTGGAGTATGGGCGACAGCGGTATAAGTGCATCCCTTGGGTTGAAAAGTGGCTGGTACGGCCTAAGCATATACCAACTATGCAAGCTAGTGAAAACTATCAATATATGGGCTAAAGCCTCCTAAATGAATGATATCACAATAGGCATAGCTGGTCCCATATACTCAACTATATGTGGAATCTGCTCTTGAGCTGGAGCAACCGGTAGATCTAAAGGTTCGTCTCTAACTACTAGCTACACCTCGGTCTGTACTACGGCCCCGGCCTCTATCACGTACCCAACGTCTCATGGCCCTAACCGGTGGTACTAGTGGTTAGTTGTATGATCGGGTAGTACGTGTTCTCACCATCTGTAAGAGAATAATAACAAAATTTGATTTTCCGAAATTAACAAATTTGCAAGAGAAGAATAATAGAAGGTGAACTTTTCCCAAAGACTTTGCAGCCTCTCAAAGATAAGTATAGATGTCTCCGTATCGATTCGTGACTCGTGAGACATATGTAACCTAGGCTTTGATAACAACTTATTATGACCCAAAATTCTCATGTTGTGGTGGCGTCTATCACAATTGTAGGCAAGGCGATAACCTCAGTAAATCACAATATTCTTTTAAGTTTGAAAAAATAATATTTAGTTTTAATAAATTATCCCACAAATACAGATACAAATATATTCCCAAATCCTGGTGCCACTGAGTACACGAGCATCTAAATGATAACATAGTTTGTATGATACAAGAACACTGTCTAGAAATACAATAGTACAAATAACTCAAAGGAAAGAGAGTCAAGGTTTCTGGACTATAGGAAGCTTCCTCGATAGTCTTCAACACATAAATATCTAAAATCTAGTAACCGCTATATCCGAAAGCACCTGCATCTACTTACGAAGTGCACAGTATAGTATGAGCACAACTGACCAAATATACATAATAAGTAACAAGCCTAACCTTTGGGCTAAAAGTAGAGATGAGCTCAATATGTACAATCCAGTATAAAAATAACAATACAAAAATGTAGGCATGCTTTCACGTTTAAAAGATTAACTANAGAGTCAAGGTTTCTGGACAATAGGAAGCTTCCTCGATAGTCTTCAACACATAAATATCTAAAATCTAGTAACCGCTATATCCGAAAGCACCTGCATATACTCACGAAGTGCACAGTATAGTATGAGCACAACTGACCGAATGTACATAATAAGTAACAAGCCTAACCCTTGGGCTAAAAGTATAGATGAGCTCAATATGTATAGTCCAGTATAAAAATAACAATACAAAAATGCAGGCATGCTTTCACGTTTAAAAGATTAACTCAACACAATTAAAATAGATCACATTTGAATGATATGAGGAATGTGACATCTTTATATCAACATTCCCATGTAGGTGATATATGTTGTGCACCTCACTAGAAGCCTCGTGCACTCACACTCTCAGAATACTCAATCACTCAGTACCGTATACGGACAATCTAGCCAGGGATGATCCATCCCATATATATATATATATATATATATTTATTTATTTATTTATTTATTAACTCACAATCAGTCACTCAGTACTGTATAAGGTTAATCCAACTCAGGTAAGGTCCATCCCAAAATTTAAATTATTCGGGCAAGATCTATGCCTAGAGAATATCCATCCCCAAATATAAATGATTCGGGCAAGATCCATGCATAGAGAAAATTTATCCCAAAAATATAAATAATTAGGTACAGTCCATGCCAAGTAAAATCCATCCCAAAATTGTAAATGGTTCGGGCAAAATCCATGCCCAGAAAAGACCTATCCCTCAATATAAAATCAATTGCACTCACTGTGCGTGGTGAAGACTCTGGAGGGGCTCATTCAACGCAAGCTCTAAAATAAACCAGATCCAGGCATAAATATAAAAAAATATGTTGCGGCATGTAGCCTGATCCCATAAATATCACCAATAATCTCATGTCTCTCTGGCTCTCAATGACATGAAAATCAACTGACATGATGATATGGCATATCAATGAATGACAACAGAGAATGAGATATGATATGCAAATAATAAATGTGACTAAGTAAAAAATTACAATTTAAACAATTAATTCAACAGCAATACGACCTTTATAGGTTGCAAAAATATCGGCACGTAGCCTAACATCAGTATCAGCTCAATTATCTCTAACACGTAGGGGATATGTGAAAAATGACATGATCATTTGATTATTAAACTCCATGAAATGAATTAAGTAACAATTTTATTTGTGCATGCCCACACATCACCTGTCATGTGCGTCACCTCCAAACAAATCATATAACACATAGTTTAGGGATTCATACCCTCACAACTATGTTTAGAAGTGTTACTTACCTATAATCGTGACATTCATTATTCCAATAAGCCTTTTCCTCCTGATTCGACCTCTGAACACCTCACATCTAGTCATAAATAATCCGATACAATCATAAAAAATTATAGGAATCAATTCCATATGAAAATACTAAATTTTCCAATAAAAATCTAAAATTTAACTCAAAAATCAATAGTGGGGCCCACATCTCAGAACCCAACAAAAGTTACAAAATATGAATGCACATTCAACCATAAGCCCAACTATACAAATTTTACGAAATTCCGACATCAACTCAGCCCTTAAATCCTCAATTTAACTTTAAAGGTTTTCACAAATTTTCCAACTTAAAACACCAATTAAATGCTAAAACAATAATAGATTTCGTTAATTTTATCAAAATTGAGTTAGGAACTCTTACCCTGATGTTTTCGTTTAAATATCCCAAAAATTGTGTCTCCCCAAGCTCCAAACCGTCAAAAATGAAAATTGAGATGAAGTCTCATTTTCAGAAATTATGTTCTACTGCCCAGTCATTTACCCTAAGCGACCGCGGACAAACTCACGTGCAAGTAACAAAAAGCAGCAGCCCCCAAAATGGCGTTCGTGGTCGCAAAATATCCCTCACAAACACGAAGCAGTGGCTCCACAAACCTACATGATCACGAACTTATTAGTGCGATCAAAGAATAATGCGCGTGACCAGCTTCTGCTCCTATTCTCTTCGCAAAAGCGGCATGCCACACGCGTTCACTATGCGTTGGCATCCAAAGCTTCGCGTTCCCACTCACACAACCACAAAGCACAATACTTAAGCTGTCCAATTAAGCGTACGCATGTGCGGACCTTCCCACGTGATTGCGTATGAGGAACTAGGACCACCAGATTTCAGCAACTCCAAGGTTTTGAATGCGCTGAACATGATCCGAATTACACACCCGAGGCCCCCCAAGACCCTTACCAATTATAATAACGATCCTAAAACACGATACAAACTTTTTTGAAGCCTCAAATCAAATCAAACAATGATAAAAACACGAATCACAACCCAATTTGAGCTTAATGAAAACTAAGAAATTCAAACTTCATCATTCATCGTCGAAACCTATCAAATCAAGTTCGATAGACCTTAAATTTTGCACATAAGTCATAAATGACACAATGGACCTATTCCATTTTACATGATCGAAATTCGACTGCGATATCAATAAATTCAGCTCCTGGTCAAACTTCCAAGAATTCAATTTCCTCTTTTTGCCATTTAAAGGCAAATTTAACTACAAACCTCAAAATAAAAATTCCGGACACACTTCTCAGCCCAAAATAACCGTGCAGAGCTACTAGAACCCTCAATATTCTATTTTCAGGGTTGTCTACACATAATTCATCATCTGGTCAATTATTTTAACTTAAGCTTTAAATCTTGGAACTAAGTGTTCCAATTCATTCTGAAACATCCTCGTCAAGTCACATCATTAAAATTGAGAATAAAATATTCCGTAAATGGTGGAATAAGGCTGCTACATTAAAAATGACTTGTCGGGTCGTTAGCGTGCTACATGTTAAGGGAGCTACACACATATGAGGTGACGAGTGGACGCGCATATGCTAGAATTTCTAATTATTTTTTGGAAGACATAGACTCACATCATGCTTTAATTGTAAAATTTGATTTATTCTTATCTATTTAAATGATTTAATTTCCATTTAGACTAAGACTAGACTCGCGTAGAGTGTTGGACTTGTTATTTTAGTTTCTTGACAAGCTACTTGATAAGCCGTGAAAATTGTACTATCGATTACGAATTTCTTCCGTGTTGTGCATATTCGTCCGATGTTTTTTCTTGATTTTTATTACTCACACGTATATTCGGGAGTGTGGTTAGTGACCTGTCAAAATTTTATATTCTAATAGTATTGGGATGAACACCTCAGCAATACTCCCTTATGTTTTGTATTTACATTATCTTCAGACTTTGTCCCTAGTTCCAGACTTTGTAGAATTTTAGTAAACTCTATAGTAGCTCATGACTTGTGACACCCCGATTTCGGGCTGTGTCGGGTTGGTTCCCTATTTATCACTTTTATTCCGCTCATATGGTGATTTTATTAATATTTTTAACTTATTAATGCTAATTAACCAACAAAGAGGTGTTGATGTTCTGTTGGCCGGCCTTGACTTCACGAGAGGTGCCATCACGACCGGGTTTGGGAATTAGGTCGTGACAGAAACATGTATATGGGATCAGGTCATATACATCGGTAGTTTTATGAAACACTTTTATGAGATCGGGTCGCTCGCCTAGGCAGAATCATGCAAAATACTTGATAAGGAGTGTCACACCTCCTTTTTCTACCTCGAAAGGGCATAGGGAAGTTTTTCCAATATATATGACAATCGAAACGAGATTATTTTATTTAAAATTCAGTCGCCACTTGGGATAATTTATGGTGTCCCAAGTCACCAGTTTAAAATCATTGAATCGAGGAAACTGGATCTTATTTATGGTCCACAAAACACAAAAATCTTGGTATGGAATTCTATTAACCAGGGAGAAGGTTTTAGGCATTTTCGTGTTCTGTGGTTTTAGCACGTTTGCTTAACTATTATTATTTGCCTAATTATCTGGTTAATCACATATTTTAAACATACGTGTATTTCTAATCGCTTTTTCAATTTTTAAGGAAATTTATAATCGTCATACAATTGTTTGTTTTTGAAACCAAATTGTAAACCACACTACATGAAATGAACCCGTAGTTCACCACATGTTTAATTTATTTAACATTATGGGAAATTGAAGTCGGGTCACATGAAATGTCCACACAGATTTAGAAATTAAAAATTACAACTACGTCATGGGAACTGTACCCATAGCTATGATTTAATTATAGTGCGCCTAATACAAACTACAAATGTTCATGTTTAATCGAAGTTGAAATTCAATATAAACTACTAATTGTAGATAGGTATTGGGTAGACATGTTGGCTCTAATCCTTATAGGACAAATTGGGGTAGTAGAGAGCCCATTAAGCCATTTGATCACAAACCTTTAAAGAATAACAACGTTGGAACTGTTTGAGCCCTGAAATTGAGCCCTAGAAATGAGAAAAAGGGTTCAGAAATCACGCCATAGGTGATTTTCACCACCGTTCTCATTACCACCGCCATCTCGAGCGGAGTTTGGTCACGACCCGACCGGCCAGGTCACCTCATTGGAGGCATTACTCTCAATCAATATTTCATTTCCCTTATCCGGAATTCATTATCAGCACATTACCACCATGTGTGCGGCATGGTGTCCGATCACGACCCGATCGGCTAGGTCACCTCATTAGAGGCATTACTCCATTCTTATTAGTCAACACTTCAAATATTTATCCCACACATATCATAACAATTCCTCGGGCACTTATGGACACCATCATCACATCGTTTTCCCTTTTCAATATTCATTTTACAAGTTGTGATCATAGACACATATATCAAAGATAATTCAAGTTGCAAATCACAGGTAGTGAGCACATAGCTGGTATGAATAATTCTTTATTTCAATGTTGGCTTATAGCCCAAGTGTTTCAACACATAACTGTTCTTTTTCATCATTATCTAATTATCAAGATTGGTACATTATTCACATTGAGGCACGTCCTTCACGAATATGTTTTGATATATGCAAATCAATTACTACATAGTAACAATCAATACACTAGCCAATTCAAATCTTACCATACTTTCGTAAATGACAACGGAGCTCAATTTCTAATAAAAAGGGGGTTTTAGCCATACATACCTCAATAAAGCTTTCCTTACTCTTTTTCAACTTTCCGAAACTCTTAGCACTTCGATCTATTGAGTAAAAATTACAAATTAAATCGAGAATTAGATATGAGATTGAGACTCTAGCTTGGTTCAAGCATATTGACAAACCCTAGAGGTGCAATATGATCTTAGGCCCTTTTTTTTAGATCAATTTATATCACTTTGTATCCCTATTTAATTCACCACCTCCCACTACTCTAAGGTTTAACATGCATGCAAGAAATCCATTGTTATACCCATGAATAAACTCACTAGTGACCCTTTATATTTGAGAATAAAACAAACAAGAGTTGGGTGATGAAGTTTTACTTTTTGAGATGAAGGTCTAGGGGTCTTCACTTGATTTTATTCAAGGATTTATCCATATCTTGTAGAGAGATTTGATGGGGAGACATTCCCTCTCTAAGAACCCTCTCTTTCTCTCTCTAGAAATGATCAGATGAATGCTTAAAATGAGCTATAACACCGGATATATCGATATGGAAGTCGAGTTAGAAATTAGAAAATTGGAGCACCGAGTCAAATATGCAATCGTAGAATTAACATGCGGTCCGCATAATGAACCGCAAAATGCTCCCCAAAAACTAAACATTCTGATTCAGTCTGCGGTCTGCATTCATGTTCTGCGGTCGCAAAGTGCACCGCATAACCGACCCTCGCAAAATTCAAAGGAAAATATGCGAGGACAATGCGGTTCGCATTTCGATTATGCGACCGCATTTTGACTGCATAACTGACTTCAATTTTAACCAAATTTATGGCTCACTTTGTGGTAGATATGCGGTCCGCATTCCTGATTTGTAGCCGCATTCTAGACCACATTTCTTGCATTTTTCTAGAACCTTATTCTTGACTTTTTAATGCATTAATTTCTAACACATGTTCCTATCTTGGCACCATGGGATCCGGGTTTTCGAGTAGGGATTTCACGAGGCCTTACATATATATAGCCTTTATGAGTGGTATGTGCTACCTAAAATAGAAATTGGAATTATTCCCTCACATGACATCTTTTTAACAGAATTGGGACAGCTGGCAGCTTTTTATTGGCTCTAGCAGTTGTGCTGGCCAAAATTGAGCCAGTTGCCCCAGATTCTAGAAGCTTCCCTTATATAAATCTTATTTCCATTACCCAAACTATCCTCATAAGCTTGTATCTATTCAATTAAGCCGCTAGAAGAGCTTAACAATTACAAACTAAACAAACAACAAAAAAACCTGACTTGAAAGCAAGGAAGATCAAATGGAACAAATTCTAATTCAATTATGCTTTTAACTAACTCTAAATTATTTTAGCATTGAGCTGAAATCATAAACAACACAACACATAAACATTTGAACCTAACACTAACATGAATCCATAATTAATCAATAATGAGCCATTTTCTATGAATTAACCCATCCGACCAACATTACTACACTAGTGCAACATAATCAATGAAAGGGAACTAATATATTGATTTGAATTTAAACAAACTAAACCAATATAACAAACCCTAAAATGACAAACTAACTAATTAGTGATTCTGATGAAAATGCTTAACTAATGAGCCATAACACAACTTATTAAACAAGTCTAAGGATTGAAACAAAAAATACTTCTTAAAAAGATGAAGAATAAAACCAGTTAACAAATATAAAGATAAAATCATAAGGAAATTGATTGAAATTTGAAGAAAAGATAAGGAAAGTGGAGAGGTAAATGACAACTTACCATCTGAGGAATAAAAAGGGAGCCAAACATTTTTTGAGGTTCGTTTCACCGCGATTCACCAACAGAGGTATTTTCCTTCAACGGATCTGGTATTTCACTGCTTTGACCAGATCCCCTTGAAAGAAATCACACCTGGAAGTCCTTTTTTCCAACAATTCATCGTGTTTAATCAATCATGTTATTTAACAGATAAATGCAATTAATAAAATCCTAAATTTTGTCATGACCCAAACTGTTGTCTCACGAGTTACCGCTTTGTTTCCCCCATTTTATGCTTCTTCATGTTTCATTATCAGTAATTGGTGTGTTAGATTTGATTTGGATTGGTTTTGATAGAAAATGTGGCACTTAGTCTCCTTACGGAAGGTTTGGTTTGAAAAAGTCAACCGGATGTTGATTTATGAGTTAGAAGGCTCGGATATGATTTCCGGTGATACAGTTAGCTTCGGGGGATGATTTTTGTCTTAGGAGTGTGATCGGAATTTATTTTTGAGATCCGGTGTATAATTAGGCTTTAATTGGCGAAGTTAGCATTTTGGCGATTTCCGGTTGATAGGTGAGAATTTAATCCGAGGGTTGGAATGAAATTCCGAGACTTGCAGTAGCTTCGTTAGGTGATTTGGGATGTGTTTGCAAAATTTATGTCGATTCGGAGGTTATTTGGTTGGGTTTTTGATAGAGTGCGAGTTTCGGAAGATTTGGATGAACTTAGGCTTGAATTTGATGTAACTTGATGATTTTTGTGTTAGCTGTGGTGTTTTGATGGTTCGAGCAAGTTTGAATAAGGTATTGGATCATATCAGTGTTTTTGGTTGTGGTCCCGACGGCCTCGGGGTGATTTTGGATGGTCATCGAGATGAATTTTGGAGTTGTAGAATTTCTGCTTTGCTGGTATCTGGTATTTCCGCATCTACGGAAAAGGAGCAGCAGATGTGGTTCCGTAGAAGCGAAGAAGGGGTCGCAGGTGCGGCTCTTAGCCATATGGAGGAGTTTCGCAGATGTTTATAAATTTTGCAGATGCGGTGTCCGCAAAAGCGTAACTTGACCGCAAAAGCGGTCCGGAGCAGTTTTGAAGAATCCGTAGAAGCTGAGTCGCAGAAGTGGGAATAAACATGGGTAGAAGGGTTTTAAAATAACATTTCATCAGTGAGCTAAGGGTATTTTCCTCCATTGTTGAACATCTTGAGAGCTTTTGGGGAGAAATTGAAGAGGGTTTCGACTAGGATTGACGGGACGTAAGTTTTATGAGTTAAAATCATGATTATTATGTAAAATTAACCTAGAAATTCATGGAAATTAAGCCTAAAATTGATGAACTAGGGCTTGAGTTTTTGATATTTCAAATTGGGATTTGATAGGTCATTTGAGCTCGGATTTGAGAGTTCTTAGTATGTATGAACTCGTGAGAAGATGAGGAATCCACTGATGTTAAATTTTCTGATTTATGAGAAGTGGGCCCGGGGCTCGGGTTTTGCTAATTTCGAATTTTTTTGCAATTTTTTGATTGTTTTCGATTGGGTATTGTCCCATTGGCATATTGTGATGTATTCGCTCTGATATTGGATAGATTCGCCGCGCATGGAGGCCAGTTTGAGGGGCAAAGGAGTCGCGAGCTAAAGATTTCACCGGTTCGAGGCGAGTAATGATTGTAAATGATATCCTGAGGTTTTGAAACACCGGATTTGCACACCATAATGCTATATTGAGGCGACTTACACGCCGGATAGCGAGCGTGGGGTAGATCACCATTGGGGATTGTGACTTGGTCCGTCCCGATTGATGATTTTTACTGCGTATTTGACTGGAACATATTTGTTATTATCATGATTTAAGCTGATTGCCATATTTGGGCTTCGTGCCAACTATTTGAACCCTTCGAGAATTTTTATCACTCTTTCCTCATTATTCGATATACTACTTGAACTCAGTCCTGTAGATTATACTGTCTTTGCAAACTCAACCGTTTTTATTGATTTTTGAGACTTTACTGATATTTCACTGTTGTCTGGGCTGAGAACTATTATTTTATTGATGCCCAAGGGGCTTATGATATTTTTTGCACTGAGTGAGGCTTTCAGGCCTTGAGCGTGAGGTGAGGAGGCTTTCAGGCGTCGAGTGATATGTGAGGAGGTTTTCAGGCCTCGAGTGATGTGTGAGGAGGCTTTCAGGCCTCGAGTGTGATGTGATAAGTCTTTCAGCCCTTGTTTATATGCCACGACGTGGCTTGATATTGGGCTTGATCCATAAGGGGCCCCTCCCAGAGTCTGTACACCCCCAGTGAACGTGGGTACCAATCTAGAGCGGATAAATTTTTGGACAGTGGTACCAATGGCACTGCTATACGCGTTTTGGTTAGGTAACAATGGCTGTCCGGTCAGGTAACAATGGCTGACCAAGAACATAAATCATGCCCGATGGGCCAGTACTATTTTGAGATATTGCCCGAGGGGCGAACTTTGATATGCTCATCTTGCATATTTACTTGTCTTTTTACCTGTTATACCGTGGTACTTGTGCCCGAGGGGTAGATTTTTCCATGCTTATCAGCACTAACTGTTTTGAAATCATTTTTGTAATTACTGAAGAGATCATTTTCAAAGGAGATTTGAACTGAGACAAGGTATTTCTAAAGATTTCACAGGTTTCACTGTTTTACTCAGAAAATTATACTCGGCTTCTATACAGCATGTAGGTTGCTTTACGTGATTTCTTGTTGCTCAGTTATTATTACTTTTATTACTCACTGAGTTGGAGTACTCACTTTACTCCATGCACCTCGCGTGCAGATGCAGGTATTTGTTCACCAGGTAGCGGGTTTTGAGCAGGTTGAAAATGATTGCCATCATAGCTGAGCAAGGTGACCACCAGCGTTCGTGGCTCCGGATTTCTTTCATTGATTCTAAATTATATTCTACATATTAGTAGCCTTGTAGTTGTATTTAGACTCCTCTAGATGCTCGTGACTTGTGACACCCCGGTTTGGGCTGTGTTTGGTTGTACTTCCGCTAAGTTATATTATTGAATCATTTTTAAAAAATGTTTATTCATGTTTATCTATTTTTGAAAGAGGCAAATAGGGTTGGTTCCTTGTCTTCACGAGAGACGCCATCACGACCGGAGCGAGGTTTGGGTCATGACAAATTTATTCCTTTTTTCCATTTTCTTTCTCCAATTCCTTTTTTCCCTTTTTTTAATTTAATTTTTCTTTTAATTTTATTTAATTAATAAAATCCTAAATTATCTAAATTATAAAATTAAACTACTTGTCTAACTATAATATTTATAAAAATTAGCTGCTCCTATATTAAAAGAGAAAATTACTAATCTAAAATTAAAGGCTAAAAGTGTGCAATTGAACCGATTTCCGTGAGTTTCATTTTTAATAAAGCCACTAATTAATTATTTAACCCTAAAATATGAACATAAAATATAAATGCAATGCATAGTATTTTTGGTATTTTTAATGATTTTAATAAAAGTAAACATGCATAGAAATGCGAACAATTTGATACAAATTCCTACAAAAAATCCTTTAAAATTGTAAATAATTGGGAAAATTTATTTCTATGATTTGTATTGGTATTTCACAAAGGGCAAAAATAAAGTGTTCACAGTCGCCCCTCTTTGCTCGAAAACACGAAGAGTTTTCGTGAAAAGATAGAGTGAGCGGGTATAAGTGATTTTTGCTTGGTTGAATACTCCGTTGGAAGCATTTTTTGAAAGATCTGACCGAACCTTGCTTCCGAGGTTGCCTACATATCCTTGGCTATAAAAAAATTAGGGCAGTGTTGTTCTAAAAGTTTAGCAGCTGGGACTATCGGGAAGCTGTGATTTTACTATTGTTGTTGCAGCTACTGCTTGCCGAACTCCTTATTACACTGAGACAAAAATGAAAAGATGCTAGGCTAAACTATGATATATGAGTTACAAGAATCCAATCAACATACCGTCAAACATGGCCTTGAAATTTCTGTAGCTCTGTTGTCCATCATGAAATATTTACTTGCACTCTTAAGACGAGCTTCTAATGTTGCTAACTCGAATTGAATTCTGAAATGAGTTCTGAAATAAGTTCTCTTATTCTCCAGGTGGGAGCCTGATTACCGAAACTTGAACTATATTGCGTTTTTCTCCAGGTAGCCGCCTGATTCCCCGAACTTGAACTATATTCCCTTGTTCTCCGGAGGTCGTCTGATTGCCAAAGCATGAACTGTATTCCCTTGATCTCCATGTGGGGGCCTAATTGCCAAAACTTGAACTATATTCTCTTGTTCTCCAAGTGGGCGCCTGATTGCAAAAACTTGAACTGTATTCCCTTATTCTCCAGGTAGGCACCCGATTGCCAAAACTTAAATTGTATTCCGTTATCCTTCAGTTGGGCACCTGGTTTCCAAAAAATTAAACGGTATTCCCTTCTTCTCCAGGTGAGTGTCTGATTGCAAAAACTTGAACTATATTCCCTTGTTCTCCACTTGGGCACATGATTGCCAAAACTTGAACTGTATTCTCTTGTTCTCCAGGTGGGAGTGTCACGAACCCAGTTCGCCCTCCGTGAAAATATCATAATGGCACCTAGTCTTTATAAATTGGTAAGACTAAAAATGCAGAAAAACAACATAGCTTGCGAAATAATTAATTAAAAACTAAAAAACTAAAAGAAAACTATATATAATGTCGCTCGTCATATAAAACTCAAAAAAATAGATGCGGAAGTCTACAATATCACACCAAAAACCGAAAACTCATGGGAACACAGGCGAATAGAAAGTAAATAAATAGCTCTAACTCTAGAATGTCTAAAAGGAACAGTACGAAAAGGAAAATCTAATTGCTAAAGCTAGAATAAGAAAAAGACTCTAGGTCTTCGGACGCGGCATATGTACCTTGAAATCTCTGCTAGATCTCTCCGCCTCAAGGATGATACGCCTGGGCAGAGCTACCTGGGTCTCGACATGAAAAACATGCACAGTAAGGGCATGAGTACACCACAGCGGTACTCAGTAAGTGCCAAGCCTAACCTCGGTTGGGTAGTGACGAGGAAGGTCAAGGCCCTACTGAGATAAAAAAATATAAATGATAGGATAAGAAAAATAGTATAGATAAAGTCTACAACGAGGGTCTAGACAGGATAAATAAGAAATACAGTAATAGAAAGTAGAAATAAAGCAATGCAATAAAATGCTGCTACCCACAGGAATGATAACTGGGGATCTACTCATATCCCGAGGATCTCTTGGTATCATCAACCTATAACTGAGGGATCTCTTGGTATCCCGAGGATTTTTTGGTATCCTCAATAGCAATTCAGGGATCTCTTGGTATCCCGAGGATCTCTTCGTATCCTCAATAGCAATTCGAGGATCTCTTGGTATCTTCAATAACTATGTATATACATGTTCCAGGGATCTCTTGGTATCCCGCACTCTCACTTCAGAACATATCACGTACAGGGGATCTCCTGGGATTTCGTCCCATTGTCCCAAATTTAAAACATACAATATCAGCTCAAATGAACAATAAAAATACTAAACTCGGAACAAGTAATATTAAATTTTGGCATAAAATGCTTCACGGAGTACAAACAAGATAGTTTAAGCAAATAGGCAAGTAAATCAACTAACATGCTTATCTAAGCTAACCCAGGAAGAGCTTACAATTAGGATAAACAGATAAACAAGAAAAACTCAATTGAAAAACTTCATGTAAAAACGGATTTCCTCAACAATTAGCTCAAGTACGTGCTACTCACCTCACGTACGAGGCATTCAAATATCAAATATCATGTCCAAAGGGGAAAGATCTCCCACACAAGATTAGACAAGTCACTTACCTAGAATCAGTATAAAAATCAACTAGAAACCACGCCTTTGCTACGAGTATCCAACTCCAAATGGTCCAAACTATCCAATTCAATTACATATCATAAATAACACCTCAAGCAAATAATTATACTATGAAATTGAAAGTTAAGGCTCAAAATTATGTTAAATTACCAAAATGCCCTTAGGCCAACGCCTCAGAATCAGATGAAATTAATATTTTTAGAACCCTCATACTCTCACAAGTCTAACCATGTAAAAATTTCCCAAATCGGATATCAAGAACCCACTCAAACCTCAAAATTTCGGCCTAAGAAGTTTCTTCATATTTTTCCCAATTTTTGATCCCCAATTCGATTTTAAATGATGGATTTAGCTACATATTGATGAAATATAACTAGAAAGGATTAAAGAAACGTTACGGAATGATTTTTTCTTTAAAACCCTCTCAAAATCGCCCGCTCCCGAGCTCCAATTTGATTTTTCAAACATTGAAAACAAACCCTCAAAATCACCATTTCACTCCAGTGATTTCCGCTTCTGCGGTCAAGGGACCGCACCTGCAGTCCCGCTTCAGCAGACAATGTGCCGGTTCTGCGGCTTTACCTTAAGTGGCCAGGTTATGCTTCTGCGGACCAGTACCGCTCCTGCGGTTCCTCTTCTGTGGTCTCACACTGCTTCTGCGGTTCAGCTTCTGCAGAAAACATGCCGCTTCTACGGTTTCATTAAAGGCCCAAACTCCGCTTCTGCGGTCCAGATCTCACAGATGCGGACCCGCTTATGCGGAGCTCCCACCCATCTGGAGAAACTAAAGACCCTAACCAAACCCGCTTATGCGGTCCTTTACGCTGCATCTGCGGTTCCCAAGCCGCAGATGCAAAAATACCAGAAGCAGCAAAATCTGATATCTCCCAATTTCGAAAATCCTTACGTCAACCATACGAAATGATCCCGATGCCCCCATGACCTCAACCAAAAACACCAATAACACCTAATATAATATTCAAACTGGTCCCAATCCTTAAAACACTTAAAACGACACCGGAAACCCGATATATCCAATGATTAAAGCTTAAGGACTTCGAATTCTATCAAAATACGCTTTAGATAAAAAACCTAACCAAACATCACCTGAATGTCCTGAAATTTTGCACACACATCCTAAATGACATGACGGAGCTACTACAACTTTCAAAATTCCATTCCGACCCTCGGATCAAAATCTCACTATTGGCCCCAAAACTTCAAAAATTCTAACTTCAGCATTTCAAGCCTAAATTAGCTACGGACTTCCAAAACACATTGCGAACACGCTTCCAACCCCGAAATCACCTAACGGAGCTAACGAACCCATCGTATTTCCACTCCGCGGCCATCTTTACATTGTTCTGACTATAGACAACTTTCCAAAACTCTCCGAAACCTAACACCAAATGTCTCGGCAAACCAAAATAGCTAAAATGAACTTAGGGGAAGTAGTTAATAGGGGATCTTGGCATTAATTCTTAAAACGACCGGCCGGGTCATCACATCCTCCTACACTTAAAAATTCGTTCGTCCTCGAATGAGCATAGAGAACATACATGATGTAGTGAATATATGAGGGTACCGGCTGCACATATCTCGCTTGGTCTCCCAAGTTGCCTCCTCGGCCGGCTGACCCCTCCACTAAACCTTTGCTGATGCAATGTTCTTCAACCTCAACTTTCTTATCTGCCTTTCCAATATACCCACTGGCTCCTCAACATAGGATAGATCCTTGTCCAATTGGACTGAATTGAAATCCAACACGTGCGACGGGTCACCGTGATATCTCCGGAGCATCGAATCATTAAATACCAGATGAACCAAGTTCATAAGCAACCTCCCCAACTCGCCTTAAAATCTCAAAAGGGCCAATAAACCTTGGACTCAACTTTCCTTTCTTCACAAACCTCACGACGACGCCTTTCATAGGCGAAACCCGAAGTAGAACCCGCTCACCAACTATATATGAAACATCATGAACCTTCCTGTCTGCGTAGCTCTTCTGTCTAGACTGGCTGTACGGAGTCTATCTTGAATCATCTTAACCTTCTCCAATGCATCCTGAACCACCTCTGTTCCTAATAGCCTGGCTTCACCGGGCTCAAACCAGCCTACCGGAGATCTACACCTCCTAATATATAAAGCCTCATACGGTGCCATCTGAATGTTGTACTAATAACTGCTCTTGTAAGCAAACTCCGCGAATGGAAAGAACTGATCCCAAGACCGTCCAAACTCAATCACACACGAACTGTGCATATCCTCAAGAATATGAATGGTGCGCTCTGACTGTCCGTCCGTCTGGGGGTGAAATGATGTGATCAGTTCCACCCGAATACCTAGCTCCTGTTGCACGGCTCTCCAGAACCGCGATGTAAACTGATTAACTCTGTCTGAAATAATAGAAACTGGAATACCATGCAGACTGACGATCTCCCGGATATAAATCTCTGCCAACCACTCCGATGAATAAGTGGTACACACAGGAATAAAGTGAGCGGACATGGTCAGCCGATCCACAATAACCTAAATGGCATCAAACTTCTTCAAGGTCTGTGGGAGTCTAGATACAAAGTCCAGGGTGATGCTTTCCCATTTCCACTACGGAATCTCTATCTGCTAAAGCAACCCACCCAGTTGCTGGTGCTCGTACTTCACCTGTTGGCAGTTGAGGCACCTAGACACATAACCAGCTATATCCTTCTTCATCCGCCTCTACTAATAGTGCTGTCTCAAGTCCTAATACATCTTCGTGGAACCCAGATGGATGGAATACCGCGAACTATGGGCCTCTTATAAAATCAACTCTCGAAGCTCATCAACATTGGGCACACAAATCTGGCCCTACATCCTTAATACCACGTCATCTTGGATGGTCACATCTCTAGCATCACCACGCTGAACCTTCTACTTAAGGATAAGCAAGTGAGGGTTGTCATATTGCAGCTCCCTGATACGATCAAATAAGGAAGACCGGGAAACCGCACAAGCTAGAACCCGACTAGGCTCCGAAAGATAAAATCTCACAAACTGGCTGGCTAAGGCCTGAACATCCATCGCCATAGGCCTCTCTAATGCTGGTAAATGTGCCAAACTCCCCAAACTCTCTTCCCGACGACTCAAGGCATCCGCCACCATATTGGCCTTGCCCGAGTGATACATAATAGTAATTTCATAATCCTTTAGTAACTCTAACCACCTCCTCTGAGGCATATTTAGATCCTTTTGCTTGAGCAAGTGCTGAAAACTTCGATGGTCAGTATAGATCTCACAAGGCACACCATACAAATAATGACGCCACAACTTTAAAGCATGAACAATAGTAGCTAGCTCAAAGTCGTGGACAGGGTAATTCTTCTCATGCATCTTCAACTGTCTGGATGTGTAGGCAATCACTCGACCGTCCTTCATCAACACCACTCCGTGGCCAACATTCGAGGCATCACAATAGACATTATAAGACACCGAACCGGTAGGCAACATCAAAATTGAGGCTGTAGTCAAAGATGTCTTGATCTTCTTAAAGCACGCCTCACACTTGTCTCTCCACTGAAATAGGGCACCCTTCCGGGTCAATCCAGTCATAGGGGCTGCAATCGATAAAAATCCCTCCACAAAACGACGGTAGTAGCTCGCCAAGCGAAGGAAATTAGGAATCTCTGTAGCTGATGAGGGCTTATACAAACCCTACATGGCCTATATCTTCCTTAGATCCACCCGAATGCCCTCACTCAATACTACGTGACCTAAGAATGCCACAAAACTCAACCAAAACACACATTTCGAGAACTTTGCATATAAGTTCTTCTCTCGCAGGGTCTTAAGCACTGTCCTCAGGTGTTGCTCATGATCTTCCTGACTCCGAGAGTATACAAAAATATCATCTATTAAAACAATAATGAACGAGTCGAGATATTGCCTGAACACATTATGCATCAAATGCATGAAAGCTGCTGGGGCATTGATTAGCCCAAATGACATAACAAGGAACTCATAATGGCCATACCGAGTCCCGAAGGTAGTCTTCGGGATATCTGGCTCCCGAATCTTCAATTGATGGTAACTTGAGCACAAGTCAATCTTAAAAAGCACCTGTGCACCCTGAAGCTGGTCAAACAGGTCCTCAATACGAGGCAAAGGATAAGAGTTCTTCACTGTCAATACACATATGCATGGAACCATCCTTTATCTTCACAAACAAGACAAGAGCACCCCACAGTGAATCACTGGGATGAATAAAACCCTTATCAAGAAATTCCTACAACTGATCCTTCAACTCAGGAGGAGCCATACGGTACAGAGGGATGTAAATGGGCTTAGTGCCCGGCAACAGATCAATGCCAAAATCAATGTCTGTATCGGGCGGCATGCTTGGAAGATCAGTTGGAAACACATCAGGATAATCTCACAACACTGGGACTAAATCAACATAAGGGGTATCAACACTGACATCTCTCACATAAGCTAAACACGCGGCACACCCCTTCTCAACCATGCGCTGAGCTCTAAGGAAGGAGATAACTCTACTAGGAATGTGATTTAAAGTACCGCTGCACTCAACTCGCGGAATACCTGGTATAGCCAGCGTCACGGTCTTGGCGTGAAAATCAAGAATAGCAAAATAGGGCGACAACCAGTCCATGCCCAAGATAATATCAAAGTCAACCATACCGAGTAACAATAAATCTGCTCTGCTCTCAAAACCATGAGTAGTAACCAGGCATAACCGACAAATATGGTCCACAACAAGAGAATCCCCCAAAGGAGTGGAAACATAAACATGGGCACTCAAAGAATCCCGAGGTACACCCAAATGTGGAGCAAAGTAAAAAGACATATAACAGTAAGTAGAGCCCGAATCAAATATAACCGATGCCTCTTTGTGACAAACTAGTATAATACCTGTAATGATAGAGTCGGAGGTAATAACCTCGGTACGAGTAGAATAGAATAATATATGGACTGTCCCCTCTCTCGAGGGCAGCCTATATCTCCCCGACCTCCACCTCTAGCCGACTAGGTAGGTGGGGTAGCAACTAGAGCTGTGATCATGGCCTGAGAACTCTGTGGAGCACGTTGTGGCTGAGAAGTTTATGAGGCTGCACTCCTCCCATGTCTAGGGCAATCCCTCACTATATGGCGGGTGTCTCTACACTCAAAACAAGCTATGGTAGGGCATGGTGGCTGTGACTAGCTCGGCCAGATCTGCTGGACTGACCTCTGAAAGCACCCCGCACAGGAGTTGCGCTAGAAACTACAGGTGCATAGTAAGGCTCCTGAGGTATAGGCGGAGCTGGAGCACTACTGGTTGGTAGAAGAGCTGAATGAATGGGGTGACCCACATAACCCCTACCATGATGACCTAGTACTGGGGTACGGGCACCAGTGCAGTGATCCTACTATCGAGACCTCTTAGCCTCCCTCTCCACTCGTTCTCTGGAGAGTATACCCTCGATCCCCCTAGCATTACCTACTGATAAGGGATGTCCATCTCCAACTCACGAGCCATGCTAGATCTGATTTGTGGGGTAAGACCCTCAATTAACCTGGAGCTCTCTCACAAACTTTACCAACCAAGGCCGGTGCATGCCTGACCAACCTGGTAAAGCGGATAGCATACTCCAAAACGGTCATAGTACCTTGGCGCAAATGCTCAAACTCTCCGCGCTATGAGTCCCTGAGACTTTGAGGGACAAACTCTCTCATGAAAGTATCTGAGAACTAGGTCCAGGTCAGTGAGGTAGCCTCGTCTGGAATGTCTATCTCATAAGTGTGCCTCCAATCATAGGCAGTTCCCTTAAGCTGTAAGGAAGTGAAGGAAACCCCGCTGGACTCTACTATGCCCATAGTAATAAGAATACAGTGACACTACTCTAGAAATCCCAAAGCATCGTCTGATGCTAATCCACTGAATACATGAGGCTTGTACTTCTTGAACCTCTCAAGCCTCAACTGCTCATGCTCATAAGTCATTACCCTGTCCTCAGGCTGAACGGGCACTACAGGTAGTGCGGGAATGATCTCGGGAAACTCCTAAAGATGCACTCGCTGCTTAGGAGTGCAGACACCGGGAGTTTGTGCTCCTCCCCCAGCCTGAGATGTGGCTGCAGTAAGGGGAAGCAACCCTGCCTGAGCCAAGGTGGCGTACATACTCATGAACATAGCCAAAGTCTCGTGAAGAGCAGGAGCAGTAGTGGCAGTAGTAAGTGTGCCAGGTGCCTGGGCTCCAGCTCGATCTGCTGGTGGTGCCTCGTCGGCAGCTCGTGCAGGTGCTCTGGCTGCACCACGTGCGCGTCCTCGACCTCGACCTCGTCCCCAGCCTCTGATGGCTGTAGTAGGGGGCGCAGGATCCTGATCATCTGGATTAGCACGTGTCCTCACCATATATGAGAGAATAGAAGATATAAGTTTAGAATTGGTGTTGTCAAGATGTCGCACGACAAGCAAATCAAATGAAGTGAACTTTTTTTCCTAACTGTTACATAGCCTATTGTAGATAAGTACAGACGTATCCGTACCGATCAGCAAGACTCTATTAAATCGGCCTGCGTTCTGTGACTCCTATGAACTTAGAGCTCTGATACTAACATTCACAATCCTAGTTCGCCCTCTCTGAACATGTCGTGATGGATCCTAGTCCCTATAACTAGGTAAGCCTAACAATGATGAAAAATAACATAGCTTGCAGAATAATTAATTAAAAATTTAACAACTAAAACGAAACTGTATACAAATGCCGCTCGGCATATACAACTCGAAAAAAGATGCGGAATTCTACAATATCACCCCAAAACCCAAAAACTCACGGGAACATAGGCTGACGGAAACTAAATACATAGCTCTAACTCCAGAATGTCTAAAACGAACAGTACAAAAAGGAAAAGATAACTGCTAAAGCTAGAATAAGAAAGAGACTCCAGGTCCGCGGACGCGACCGATATACCTCAAAATCTCTTCTATATCTCTCTGCCTCAACGATGATACACCTGGTTAGAGCTACCTGGATCTCCGCATGAAAAACATGTGCAGAAAGTGCATGAGTACACCAAATCGGTACTCAGTAAGTGCCAAGCCTAACCTCGGTTGGGTAGTGACGAGGAAAGTCAAGGCCCTACTGAGACAAAACAATATAAATGATAT
This sequence comes from Nicotiana glauca, assembly GCA_026770625.1. Lineage (NCBI taxonomy): Eukaryota > Viridiplantae > Streptophyta > Magnoliopsida > Solanales > Solanaceae > Nicotiana > Nicotiana glauca. Next base: position 19,333 of record MU782992.1, on the reverse strand, counting down.
GACAAGAAAAAAATATAGATAAAGTCTACAACAAGGATCTAGACTGGATAAATAAGGAATGCAGTAATGGAAAGCAGAAACAAAGCAATCTAAAAAAATGCTGCTCACCACAAGAATGATAACCGGGGATCTCTTGGTATACTTACCATATAACCGAGGGATCTCTTGGTATCCTCAATAGCAATTCGGGGATCTCTTTGTATCCCGAGGATCTATTGGTATCCCCAATAGCAATTGCGGGATCTCTTGGTATCCCGAGGATCACTTCATATCCTCAATAACTATGTATATACATGTGCTAGGGTCTCTTGGTATCCCGCACTCTCAATCCAGAACATATCACATACAGTGGATCTCCCAGGATGCCGTCCCATAGTCCCAAATTTAAAACATACAATATCAACTCAAACGAACAAGAAAAATACTAAACTCGGAACAAGAAATAGTAAATTCTAGCCTAACACGCTTCACGGAGTACAAACAAGATAGTTTAAGCAAATAGGCAAGTAAATCAACTAACATGCTTCTCTAAGCTAACACTGGAAGATCTTACAATTAGGATAAACAGATAAGCAAGAAAAACTCAATTGAAATACTTCAAGTAAAAACAGATTTCCTCAACAATTTGCTCAAGTATGATCTTGTCACCTCACGTACGAGGCATTCAAATATCAAATATCATGTGCTAATGGGAAAGGTCCCCCACACAAGGTTAGACAAGCCACTTACCTCGAACAGGTACAAAAATCAAGTAGATAGCACGCCTTTGCCATGAGTATCCAACTCCAAATGCCCCAAATCTATTCAATTCAATTACATATCATAAATAACATCTCAATCAACTGATTATACTATTAGATTTATAGCTAAGGCGTGAAATTAGGTAAAATGACCAAAATGCACCTCAAGCCAATGCCTTGGAATCGGATGAAATTAACATCTTCAGAACGTTCGTACTCTCACGAGTCTAACCATGTAAAAATTTCCCAAATAGGATAACAAAAACCCTCAAAACTCAGAATTTCGGCCTAAGAAGTTTCTTCCAATTTTTCCCAATTTTTGATCCCCAATACGAATTTAAATGATTGATTTAACTACATATTGATGAAATATAACTAGAAAGGATTAAGGAAACGTTACCCAATGATTTTCGCTTCAAAACCCTATAAAATCGCACTCTCCCGAGCTCCAATTTGATTTTTCTAACTTTGAAAACAAACCCTCAAAATCACTATTTCACTCCAATGATTTCCGCTTCTGCAGTCAAGGGACCGCACCTGCGGTCCCGCTTCTGTGGACAATATGCTGCTTCTGCGGCTTTCCCTTATGTGTCAAGGTTCCGCTTCTGTGGACCATTAGCGCTCATGCAATTCCGTTTCTACGGAAAACATGCCACTTTTGCGAATTCATTAAAGGCCCAAACTGCTCTTCTACGGTCCTGATCTCGCAGATGCGGACTCGCTTCTATAGAATTCCCACCACATCTGCGAAAACTGAAGACCTTGACCAAACCCGCTTCTGTGTTCCTTCATGCCGCATCTGTAGTACCGCATCTGCGGTTCACAAGCCGCAGATGCGAAAATACCAGAAGCAGTAAAATCTGATATCTCCCAACTTTCAAAATCATTCTGTCAACCATCTGAAACGATCCCGAGGCCCACATGACCTTAACCAAAAACACCACTAACATCTAATATCCTATTCAAACTTGCCCCAATCCTTAAAACAATTAAAACGACACCGAAAACCCGATATATCCAATGATTAAAGCCTAAGGACTTCAAATTCTATCAAAATACGCTTTCGATAAAAAACCTAACTAAACCTCGCCCAAATGGCCTGAAATTTTGCACACACATCCCAAATGACACGACGGAGTTATTGTAACTTCTGCAATTCCATTCCGACCCACAAATCAAAATCTGACTATTGGCCCGAAAACCATAAATATTTAAACTTCGGTATTTCAAGCCTAAATTAGCTACGGACTTCCAAAACACATTCCGAACACGCTCCCAACCCCGAAATCTCCTAACGAAGCTAACGGAACCATCAAATTTCCATTCTAAGGCCATCTTAACACTTTCCCAACTACGGGTAACTTTCTAACATTTAAGCTCTCATTTAGGAACTAAGTGTCCCAAATCTCTCCGAAACCCAATGCCGGATGTCTTGGAAAACCAAAATAGCAAAAATGAACTTGGGGGAAGCAGTTAATAAGGGATCTGGGTGTGAATTATCAAGGCGATCGACTGGGTCATCACAGGGAGCCTGATTGCCAAAACTTGAATTATATTCCATTGTTCTCCAGGTGGGCGCCTGCTTTTCGAAAATATAAACATTATTCCCTTATTCTCCAGGTGGGCGCTGATTGATAAAACTTGAGCTGTATTCCCTTGTTCTCTGGTTGGGCGCCTGTTTGCTAAAAACTTGAACTGTATTCCCTTATTCTCTAGGTTTGCACCTGATTGCCGAGAGTTGAACTATATTCCCTTATTCTCCAAGCGGGTGCCTGATTTCCACAATATGAACTGTATTCCCTTATTCTCCAGGTAGGTCGCTTATTACCAAAAGTTGAACGATATTACCTTGTTCTCCGGGTGGGCGCCTAATTTTCAAAACTTAAATTGTATTTCCTTGTTCTCCAGATGGGCGCCTGATTGACGAAACTTGAATTGTATTCCCCTTTACTCCAAGTGGGCGCCTGATTTCCAAAACGTGAATTGTATTCCCTTTTCCTCAAGGTGGGCGCCCTGTTAAGAAAATATGAACTATATTCCCTTGTTCTCCAGGTGGGCGCATGATTTCCTAAACTTGAAATGTTTTCCCTTGTTCTCTAGGAGGCTGTATGATCACCAAAACTTAAAGTATATTCCCTTGTTCTCCAAGTGGGCGCCTAACTGCAAAAATATGAAATGTATTCCCTCATTCTCCAGGTGGGTGCCTAATTGATGAAACATGAATTATATTCCCTTATTCTCGAGATTGGCACCTGATTGCCAAAACATGAACTATATTATCTTGTTCTCTAGGTGGGCACCTGATTGCCAAAACTTGAATTGTATTCCCTTGTTCTCCAGGTGGGCACCTGATTACCAAAACATAAACTGTATTCCCTTGTTCTCCAGGTGGGCGCATGACCGCAAAAACATTAAATGTATTCCCTTGTTCTCCAAGTGGGCGCCTGATTACAAAAACTTGGACTGTATTCCCTTGTTCTCCAAGTGGGCGCTTGATTACCCAAACTTAAACTGTATTTCTTGTTCTCTAGGTGGGCGCTTGCTTTCCAAAAACATAAACTGTACTCCCTTGTTCTCCAGGTGGGCATCTGATTGCCAAAACTTGAGTTGTATTCCCTTGTTCTACAGGTGGACGCTTGATTGCTAAAAACTTTAACTGTATTCCCTTGTTCTCCAGGTGTGCACCTGATTGCTGAGACTTGAACTGTATTACTTTGTTATCCCAGTGGGCGCCTTCCATTATAACAAAATAAAAGAAAATTTTGTATACAAGTTTGGTATTTTGTCACATTTGCGAGTGTTAAATGAATCATGTACAGAAAATATCTCTAAGAATTTAAAAGCTAAATCTTATTATCCTAAACATTTCATACTAAATCTCACGTCAAGAGTGAAAATTATGATGACCCGGTCTGTCGTCTTAAGAATTAATGCCCCGAACACCCATGAACTTCTTTCCCCGTATTTATTTCTGCTATCTTGATTTGACGGGATATTCGGTTTTATGTCTCGGACAGTTTTGGGACACTTAGTCCCTAAATGAGAACTTAAGTGTTAGAAGGTTCATCGTAGTTTGAACAGTGTGAAGACGAACTCAGAATGGAAATCTGAGGGTTCCGTTAGCTCTGGTCGGTGATTTCGGGCTTAGAGGCATGTTTGGATTGTGTTTTGGAGGTCCGTAGCTAATTTAGGCTTGAAATGCCGAAAGGTCAAATTTTAAAATTTCCGATTCGATATTGATATTCGATCTGAGGTTCAGAATTGAATTACAGGAGTTGGAGTAGCTCCGAAGTGTTGAATGTGACGTGTGTGCAAAATTTTAGGTAATTCGGGCGAGGGTTGATAGACTTTTTTATCAAAAGTGTATTTCTAGAGTTTTGAAGTTCTTTGGCTTGAATCTGAGGTTAAATTGGTGTTTTGAACGTTCCGAAGGTTAAAACAAGTTTGAATGACGTATTAGCATTGGTAAGCATTTTTATTTGAGGTCCTGGTGGCCTCGGGTGAGTTTCAGGTGTTTAACAGAGGTAGAATTTAGACTTAGAAGATGTTTCATTGGTGGTATCTGCCATAACCGCACATGTGATTTAGGTTCCGTAAGTGTAGAGCCGCAGAAGCTACATTTCAACCGCAGGAGCAGAATTTGGAGATGTCCAGTAGGCGCCGCGAGTGCGAGAAGAATATCTCACCTACGACACCGCAAGTGCGGAAATGTATCGCAGAAGTGGATTTGTGGGCCGTTAGTGATTTTCACATATGTGGTCAATTCTCCGCAAAAGCGGGACCACAAGTGTTTTCCCTTGACTGCAGAAGCAGAATTGGCATAAAAGGGGACGGATGGAGGGTTTGTTCAAAAATATGGAAAATTTTATTTGGGAGCTCGGGATAGGCGATTTTGAGAGGGATTTTCACCTGGTATATTAAGTAAGTTATTCTTACTCGTTTTTAATTGTTTTCCATGAATCTATGCTTAAATTCATCCTTTAAATTCGAATTTGGGTTGGCAAAACTGCAGAAAAGTTGGAAAAGGTTCTTAGACCTGACAATTGAATTAGATCACGATTTTGATGTTGGATTAGGATAATTTTGATATAAATGAACTCATGATAGTTTGAGGATTCTAGAAATGTAAATTTTACACGATTTCGAGCATGGGCCGGAGGGGCATTTTGGATATTTTACTTAATTTCGCATAATAGCTTAGAGTTTATTTGTAGAATCAGTTACTTGAAGTATTATTTATATTATGCAATTAAATTGAATTTATTTGGGACATTTGGAGTCGAATACTTGTGGGAAGAACGTGGTTTCAGGTTGATTTATTGAGCTGGTTCGAGGTATGTGGCTTATCTAACCTTGTGTAGTGGATTCTCCCCTTAGGATTGGTATTGTGATAATTGAAATGACTTGTACATGAAGTGACGAGTGTGTACTTGTTCTAATTGTTGAAAATCCTATTTTCATTAAAATAGTTGTAGTTGTGTTTTTCCTTTCTTGCTTACACTACTTGGAATTTAGTCTAGAGAAGCATGCCTAATTGACTTAATCGCTTTATTTGCTTTAACTGCCTTGTGTTACGTGAAGAATGCTAGGTTAGAAATCATCTATTTTTGATTTGGTATGAAGTTGAGCGTAATTGAGTATTCCTTTTTGCTACTGTTGTGTTTTTTATTTTGGGACTACGGGAAGGCATCCCAAGAGATCCCCTAAGAGGATTTTGTGATTGAGCTCATGTGCAGGATGCCGAGAGATCCTTGGCACGTATATTGAGGATACTAATAGATCTTTGGGATATCAGGAGATCCCTAGCATATATTGATGATACCAAGAGATACTCGGGATACCAAGAGATCCCTACTATAGATTGAGGATACTAAGAGATCCTCGAGATACTGAGAGATCCTGGGGATACTAAGAGATCCTCCGATTATTATCCTTGTGTTCGTTTTAGCCTCTATTTCGGTTATTGTGTTCCTTACTTTCTCGTATCAAATTGTTATTGTTAGCTTTCAACTGTATTAGCTTTAAATCTCAATTCTACCATTCTCCTCTAATCTGGTGCACCAAAAGATCCGAGTCTCCCAAGACGAAGACTTCCTGGACTCCCATATCTATCGCTAAACTCACTCCCAAAATACATGCCTCACACTCAGCCATGTTGTTAATACAATAGAAACTATGCCGGGCTATAACAGGGTAGTGATGCCTTGTTTAATAAACAAGCATAGCCCGTATTGTGACACCTTTCATGTTAGCGGCTCCATCAAAGAAATGTTTCCTACCTGGCTTGTCATCCTGTTCCACCTCGTTAATATGCATAACCTCTCTATCAGGAAAATAAGCCCTCAATGGCTCATACTCCTAATGTAATGATCCTACCAGTCGTTTTGAGATTTTGCACCTCGCTCGTCAGTTATCGGGAATGAATTGCCCCATATGATGTAATAAGACTTATGTAAATTTTTGGTTTTGGTTTTTAGGGTAATCAGAATGAATTTGGAAAAAATAGTTGTCTGTTGAAGCTTGAAATTTGAAACGTTTGACCAAGATTTGACTTGTTGGTAAATGAAATCAGATCGAAATTTTTATTATTTGGTTTGATACATAAGGTGATTTGGGACTTAGGAGCGTGACCGGAATTCATTTTGGATGTCCATGGAAGGCTGAGGCTTCAATTGGCGAAATTGAGATTTTGGCGTCTTTCGGTTGATACGTGATATTTTGATATAGCGGTCAAAATGGAATTCCAGAAGTGACAATAGATTCATTGTGTCATTTGTGACATGTGTACAAAATTTCAGGTCATTCGGACGTGGTTTGGTTGGGTTTTTGATCAAAAGCGTAATTTGGAAGTTCTTGAAATTCATAGGCCTGAATCCGATGCAAATTTGATATTTTGATGTTGTTTTGAGAGTTCTGAAGGTTGGAACTAGTTTGAGTGATGTTATGGTATATTCTGGCAGGTTTAGTTGAGGTCCCGAGGGCCTCGGGTGAGTTTCGGGTGGTTAAACGGATGAGATTTTATCAGGGGGTGTTGCAGATTTTGCTTCACGTTTGTTGTAGACCTTTTGTTCTACGCGATCGCGTATGTAGGATTGCAGTCGCATAGGCTTAGTTAAGGGATGAGGAAGAGTTTCCTTACACGATCGCATGGAGTGGGTTGTGATCGCATAGGTCTGTGTGGTGTACCTTCGCGTTCGCGTGAGACCAGTCGCGGTCGCATAGGTTTGAGCTCTAAGGTTTCACGGTTGCGTGTTTTTTTGTGTGATCATGTAACGTCAAATGGGGGAGGTAGCATTCTTTTCTTTGCGATCACGTGGTTTTATATGCTATTGCAGTGATGGAAATTTAATCGCTGGTTAAAATGCCATTTTCGCATTTTTGGCCAGAGTCCACCCTTTTTTGGCACGGTTTTGGAGTTTGGGAGAGCAAACTGGGAGAGCAAATTGAAGAGGTAATTAAAGAGAACTTCATGGAGGTAAGAATTTCGGACTTAGTACTCGATCCTATGTTGATTCTTACTTGTTTAACATGAAACTACTAGGATTTAAAGCCAAAAGTTTGAGAGTTAGGGCTTAGAATTTGAAGACCAAATTATTGGAGACTAAATTGTTGTCGGATTTTGGTAATATTTGTACTTATGAACTCGTAAAAAGATGATGATTTTAATGACGTGATTTTTATCGAGTTTCGAGATGTGGGCCCAGGGGAGCTAGGGTTGAGCATTTTTTGGATTTTTATGTTAAATTGGATATTTTTGAGAGGGCTTCATTCCCTTAGCATATTTTAATGATTATGTAGTGATTGTGGCTAGATTTGGAGCATCTGAAAGTTTGATTCATGTGGGCGAGGCATCACAGGCCAGAGATTGGACCAGATCGAGGTGAGTAATGATTGTAAATGAGGTTATGAGGGTTCGAAACCCCGGAATGCACATCGTAGTGCTATGTCAAGGTGACTTATACGCTAGATGGCGAGCATGGGCTACAACACCATTGGGGAATTGTGACCAAGTCCATTTCGATTGATGATTTTACCGCGTATTCTATTGAAAACTATTCGTCATCATCATAATTTGGGCTGATTGCCATATTTTGGCTTCGTGCCAACTATTAGAACCTTTCGGGGATTTGTTTTACTACTATCTCACTATTTCGACTTATTAATTAAACTTAGTCATGTTATTTTCCACTTTTTTACTACTTAGCCATTTTTACTCAGTTTTGAAACGTATATGATATTTTAAATGATGTTTTGGGTTGAGAAATACTATTTTACTAATGCACGAGGGACTTGTGAGTATTTGTGATTGTGTAAGGCCAATGGCCTAGTTGTGAGGAAACATTTATACTGATTTGAGGCCAAGGTCCTGAGATATGTCCTCCACGATATGCCTTGTTGATATTGTTTATGAGGCCGGGGGCCTGCGATAAATACACCACAAGGTGGCTCGACGGATACGAGGCCGAGGGCCTAAAGTTGATGCCACGAGATGGCTTGATATTGAGCTTGGGCCGTAACCCCCCCCCCCCCACCGGAGTTTGTACATACCTAGTAAGCGCGGGTACAATTGTGATGCGAGATATAGCTTGAGGGGCAGATATTGTACTATGTGATAGCTCGAGGGGATGGTATTGTTCTATCCGATTGCCTGAGGGGCTGGTACCTTCTATGTGTTTGCCCGAGAGGCTGGTATTTTCTAAGATATTGCTCGAGGGGTAGAGTTGTGGGCATTGTGCCCGAGGGGAGAACCTTTATGTGTTTATCTTTCATATTTAATTGTCATTTTTCCTATTAAACTATGGTATTTGTGCCTGAGGAGAGGATTTCTGTGCTTCTCTGCACTAACCATTTTGCATTCATTTGTGTAACTGTTGAAAAAGCCATTTTCGAATAGGTTAGATTGAGCTAAGTTGTTTTAAAGAGATTTCACCGCTTTATTGCTTTCTTAAATGGTTTTATATTGCTTATACACAACATGTTGATATGTTCTACTTGATTTCTTACTACAGAGTTGTAATTTACCTTTGTTACTCACTAAGTCGGAGTACTCACTTTACTCCCTACACCTTATGTGCAAATTCAGATAATTTCTGAACTTGGAGGAACTTTCACTAGAGTTAGCAAGGTAGTCGCCTGGCGATCGTAGCTCTGCATTCTTCCGTTGTATTCCTCCTTATATATTATTATGATTTTTTCAACCCTTTTGGTCTTGTTATGACTAGACAGTTGTAGTACATATTCATGACTAGTGACACCCAGATTTGGGTTATGTTTGGGTTGTACATCTATATTGTTATGATATTGTCTGTTGTTTAGCATTATTAAATTATGTTTTAGCCTATTTTATTTTTGTTTAGTTGTTAACTTCAAATTGGAAATGTGTTGTCGTGCCTTGTCTTCACGAGAGGCTCCATCACAACTGGGTCGAGTTTTAGGGTCGTGACAAGTTTGTATCAGAGCCTAGGTTACATAGGTGTCATTATCCATGAGTAGGTTTAGTAGAGTCTCGCGGATCGGTATAGAGACGTCTGTATTTATCCTAGAGAGGCTGTACAACCTTTAGGAAAACTTCACATTCTTGAAATTCTTATCGTGCGTCCTTAATTCAGGTTGGAATATAACTTTTTGGATTCCTTCCACACATTCGTATGCATGAAAGAGTGCTCAGTATAAGATGTGCATCAATGGCATGTGATTCCCTAATTGAGGGGGCGAGATATGATCTCTATGTGCTGATGTTGGGCCAGTCTGGAGGACTCGAGGCTAGATTTTGCATGTAGCTTGAGCACCAACGTGATGATTGTGGGAGCAAGTGTTTTGAACTTATATGTTCGGTATTGTCCATATTAGTGGAAGTGACGGATGGATAACTACGTGATGAGTATGTTGGTACTGCGAGATGTATCCATATGATTTGGAAGCGATGAGAAGGGTCTATTGGAGGCTAGACGAATTGTTTGGTGCTTGAATTCCATCTTGATTCGAGGTATAGCCCGAGTTATGGGAGTGTGAAGAATCTTTCCATGTTTCCTAGTTGGGATTCATTTAATTTTCATGTTGCGGTATGAGTTCTGACTTAGGAAGACTAAGTGACTGCGTAATGCTTATGACGGTGGAAGGTATACAGAAATGTTAGTTGAAGACAAATCATGTGGGTTATCTACTGCCGAATGTTCTGAGGTTTTGTGATCCTTATGTGTCTGTTAGAAGATCTCATTTACAAGTGAAATATACATGTTGAGGTTTAATTTGGGTAGCTTAAGAGAGTGGGTTTAATTGTTACGGTAGTACATGCGAGATTTGTAGAAGATATGAAGTACCAGATGGTATGTATTTCACGAGCTTATGAAGGATTGAATTAATCTCACTATGGTACTGTTGCATCAATAAAGTATATGAGTTATGAGATATGGTGTGTGTTTTGATCTATGGAATCGAGTCACTTGGCGGAGTCCGCTATTGAATAGTTGATTGCACGGTTATGTGCTATGATGGTTATAGTTCGGTCCGTATTTGTGAATTAGTTGTGGCTCGAGTAATGGAATTTCAATAAAGGTTACATAGAGCAAGAAGTTGCTTGGTTGTATTGGGATGATGTTACATTCTACGGTGTCAAAGTGCTAATAAGGCACGGCTTGTTCGGCTCATTTGATCAGGCTAATTGAAGCTTGAGTAGAGTGGATGACTCTAGAGAATGGTTCTAATGTGTTCAAGATTTTTCATATAATAACTGTAGATTTTCAGTTGTATAATTTGGCTGAAAACTAAGGTTTGCATTGCAGGGTGTCAACACTAGAGACATTTCTATATCAAGTAGGGGATTCTTATATCGGTATTAGGAAGGTAATGTTACGGATTTGCAAGGAGTCTCTTTGGGATAGGTATTATTAAAATGGTTTTTTTGGGAATATATAAGAGAGTATCCAGTGGCTTATGAGCCTTGGACGACGTGGTTTTATGTTAGGGTCTCGTGTGGTGAGTCTGGGTTGAGGAACTGTGGTGTTATAGCAAGAATTAGTATAGGGTTGAAGGTAAATTAGAAGGAAACTCGGATAGATGGGATAGCTTGGTTGTAGACCGAATCGATATGGTAGATGCTTATGAAGTAATGAGTTTATACAGGTATCTCACGATAATGCTGTTGGGTCTTAATGGCCTGCATAGCTTGGTTGAGTTAGAAGGATTCAGTCCTGGCAATTTAGTTTTGTGCAAATGGAATGCAAAGAGTTCTTGACGGTTTCTACCACGGTTAGAGATGTATATTTGCTATGAGCGTGAGGAGCGTGGTATGTGTAGTGATCTTCTTCTTGATGGGATAAATGGAAAGTTCATGGCTAGTTGAGTAGGCAGCTGCTTATGGCTCGGAAGGGATATAAGGTTCTCATAGTTATCCTTGGATGGTACAGGTTATGCGGTATGTGGTGTAGGATTAAGATTTGCTGGTGTAAGGTCACGGTTCAAATTCAAAAAGGGAGGTCAAAAATTCTTAGATAGCATGGGAAGCTTCAGGTGGCTAGATAAATGCGATCACTGATTGTTGTGGCTTGGTAAGTGTATTCATTTCAAAAAGGGCGATGTGTTTTGAGTCACAGATGCTTTATTTGTATTGCGACACTATCTTGCCCAATCGATGGATGATATTCGATTTTGCTTGGTGGCTTAAAATAATTTTTGCTGTACCTCTCAAGAGATGATTGAGTATTAGAGGTGTGTCATATATGCGAGCGACGAAATTGGGATCATATATGGTAATTTGTGTGCTTTATATAGGATGGCTCGTGGTTATGAACGACAGAGATGTGGCAAATTAGTCAGATAATTGTGTGTACTATGATTCAGTCATTGCGATCCTTGGAAGGATTATTTATCTGTTGTGTGTGACTAGATTTGATATGTGGTTCATTGGTAGACCTATATGGATGTGTGTTCTGCTATCCTAACGGCTTGGTTGCTTTCAGTTTCCAATGGTGAGGAATATGTTGATTCGGTTGTTATTGAGTTATTAGTAATCAGGGGGACCTATGAATTATCTTTCCGTATTGCGAGGCGTTAAGTTTTGTTGGTTATAGGCATATGTGTTGCACTGTTATTGGGCCCTTTTAGAAGAATTCTAGCGGGTAAAGTACTGGGTTTTACTCAGTGGGTAGCCTATCAATTGTGTCTCTTCGGGTAAGTTTAAAGTTATATCAATTGCTTCACAATGGTTATGATGGTTGCTTGGGTTTTAGACATCAAATTCCGCGTGGTTGTCGATTTTGAGCATAGTGACTTGCGGTGTTTCATATGGACCAATGTTTGGATAGGGTCGCGCATTGCAGCATGTGGAGGTATGATACTTCAATATGGATTCGTGTGTTCTGTTTCTACGAGGTGTGATGGGTTCTTAGCATGGTGAGAGTACAAGTGAGCTTGCGGTACATCTCTTTCATTTGAGTCATTTTCAGGAATTGAGTAAGTTTGGGTTGTGGCTTATTGTTGCACGGATTGCACAAATTATGGCTTTAGTCTGTATTGATGTGTCAATGTTGTCACATCTCCTTTTTACGCGCCTACCCCAAGGGTAATGCATAAAGGAGTTTTTTCCAATTTAAGTGACAAAATTCGAAATGGGATTATTTATTTATTTCAGAGTCGCCACTTGGGAAAGGTTTGGCTTTTGGTGTCCCAAGTCACCGGTTTATCTTGAATCCCAATTCGAGGAAAATA
>MU782991.1:141490-156493 GCA_026770625.1 Nicotiana glauca | reverse complement strand
AGCCTTGTTGCCGGCATTTCTCTATTGCTCTTATCTTGTATTTAGAGGCTCCGTAGACTATTGTGGGTGGAGGTTGATGTTGGGAGACCGGGCTAGAAATGTTGGTACTTGATAAGCTTGTTTTTCATTAAATTTGTAAACTTGTAATATTTTGAAAACTAAATGAAGCAATTACAAAGAATGAAATGAGAGTTGCTAACAACAGATTTCCTTGCGTTTTATTAAATGGGATAATATCCCCTCTTTATTTATGGATTAGTTTGGGTAGAATGAAACATAGCAGGCTTGCTCAGTCGGGTTTACTCGGTTGAGCACCGGTCGCGCTCCTCGGGTTTTGGGGCGTGACAATTGGCCCACTTTTTAGGGCTCTGGCTTATGTACCATGACATGGCATCTTTAGTAAGACATCTTATCAAGAGCTTCATTTGAATCCTTTAATCTTTGCTGACCCCCACGAGCTTGTCACAGTAAGTTCTCAAATGAACTTTGGGATCACCTATTCCGTGAAATATTTGGAAGTTGGGAGGTTTGTAACCCTTCGACAGTTCTACGTCTGGTTGTATGGACAAATCCTCATAATTCAATCCTTCTACCCCTTTGCCTCATTCGACATCCTGAACTCGACTTGTCAATTTCTTGAGTTCCTCGGCCATGTTCTTGATGAGCAGGTCCTTCTCAATGGATTCTGGTGTATAGGAGATTTGTTGAGTAGAGTGAGTTACACTATCCACATATATAGGGTTGTTTTTGTGAGTGCCAGGGACTTGGATATAGTGGTGGTCATTGGTTGAGTTTAAAAGGTCGGGAATGAGTTGTGGTATGTTCTGAGAAGTATGATAGGTAGTGGTTGGTGGGTACTAGATTGGTTGATGATAGTGTTGTGGTGGAGTTGGTATTGGTAAAGGATTGGGATTTTGGGGTGGAGTTGCATATTGATGTGGTGCGGGAGGATTTTGTGGATGCTGGGTTGGTGTGTCACACCTCCTTTTTTCACTACACCCCTGGAAGAGTATAATAAAGGGAGTTTTTCCAATTAAAGAACAATCGAAACAGGATTATAATATTAAAAGATTTAGAGTCGCCACTTGGGAGATTTATAGTGTCCCAAGTCACCGGTTTAAATCCCGAATCGGGGAAAGGGTTAACTCTGTACAGTTCGCGAACCAGAAATCTAGGTAAGGAATTCTGTTAATCGGGGTGAAGGTGTTAGGCATTCCCGAGTTTCGTGGTTCTAGCACAGTCACTTAAATATTATATTCTGCTTAATTATCTGATTTTAAGAACATTTTGAACCTATGTGCTTTTTAAATTTTAACCGCTTTCTTTCATTTTTTAAAGAAGATTTAACGTCGTCTAAAATATGTCTTTGGATCACATCGTCTGAAATGCACCCATAATCCAAAATACATTTTATTCCACGTTATAAGGTTTTGGATTTGGGTCACATGAAATGCACACACGAGTTTAGGAAGGTAATATTATTAAAGTACACCCCTAAAGCAACTACGCTTTTGCTAATTTGCGAGGGCCATCGAAATTTCACTAAATAGCACGCCTCGAATTCTAAGGATCAATACAAGATTAATTAAATGAGGGCCATGCAATCGAGATTTTATTTGGCATGGCACACCTCAATTCCAAAAAAAACATTCAAACTAAAATTCGGAGGGTCGTAAACTATTTGTTTTATCTAACAGGCTCGCTTCACTAGTTGAAGAACGTTTAATTATTCCACATTGATGGGTAAGGACTATACTATAGTTCAAATTAAGAGAATTCATTTTAAATAAGAAAGAAGCAAATGGTTTTAAATTTAACATTTGGGCCAGCGTGAGGCGCAACAACTCACAGATGTAAAGTCTTCTTGAGTCAACAACTAACATCAATCTAGGATGGGCCCAAAGGAGCCCAACTCAAAACCAAGAAACCTCAACAAGAGAGGTGGTCCTTAGTTCGAATCCACAGACCAACACACGGAGTTGATATTTTGCAATTCATTTCTTTTAAACTAATCAAATGAAAGGGAAACAAGAAACATTCAAAGCATTTTTAGGCGCCTATGCACCACTGTTCTGATAGTCCAAATGAATTACATAATGATAAAAGATCAAGTATCCCATAATGTTCGAATCCTCATTTAGTAAAACTATATGACCTTAAACTTTTCTGAGAGAGACAAGTGCAGGCTTTAAAATCAGACCCGTGAACTTTCAGATTTGGCCTTAACCTCCAATTATGCTCACAATCCTTAAATACTTGAGAATTTATGTGTGAAAATAGGCGACACCAAGCTAACATGCCACTAAAATCAACTTTGAAATAGCCTGGACGTCTTTCACTACTTAATGAACAATCACTATCTATCACATGATTACAACTCTATTTAATTGCAATGACAAGCGCGTCATGACAGTCCAAACGAGTTACACAACTAGGATAGGTCTAACACATCTAACACCATTTAACATCAGGGAATGCAGAATACAACCATTTAACACCAGTTAACCTGAGATTTCTTAACAGATTTAGCACCTACTATATGAGTGAATACCCTTCACCGTTCAATTACAAATTCCACAACACTACCTAACTGTTCATAGAACTACATTAAGTCAAATACCTTAGATAACTAGTATTGCTTATAAAGAAAACAAAGTAAAAATGGAAAGAAAAAGGAAAAGAAACAATCAGGAGATCTGCATTCCTTCTTCACAACATGTTATTCCTCAAGTTCAATTCATAGCCAATGGGTTACAAGATAATGTACTTGGATTTCAAAACAAAAGCAGAAATGGATAGTTCAGCAGTAGGATTAACCACAACAACATAATCAGCCCAGCAATAACCAAGGAAAACTAGTTTTGAGCCAACTTCAAACCAACAGAATGATCAAATGATATTTAGTAATCAAAATGCAGCCAAAACTTGAACCAAACACTTGAAAACCAGCAAGTTCAAATCATTTTTCACCTCTGATTATTCAGGAATTGTTTCAAAAACGAAGCCTCAAGAATCTCAAAATTTTTTAATGGAACAGTAAAATTCTGTATTTTTTCCAGCCGTTTATATTTTCTGTATTTTTTAGCTCTTCAAACCTTGAACTAAGCTTCAAGTAACAATGCCTTTATAGGCAAGTTACTAGGGAAACAAATGTAAGCTAGACTTTGCACTTTTCCCCTTTCTTAATTTAACTTTTTGCTACTTAGTCCCTGATTTTCTAACTTATTGGCCAAGTAAAACCCATTTTCAGCTTCTAGGAAGCTTCCTTAGCAGTTACTTGAGAGATTCCCCAAGTACATTGCCTAAAATACCCCCCATACCCCTGAAAATTACACTACGGCATTTACCATGGTCAGGCTTGTCCCAATGGCCTAATTGGACTTCAAACCTAGGCCTGAACAGATGGCCATCCGATGCTCAGGTTTTCCTTAGCCCAAACTCAACAGGAAATCTTAAGCCCATTACCGTAGAACAACACTCAGATCTAACGATAATAACAGAACAAGACTTTGATCAAACACGCAAAAGATCAAACAATAGAATCCTAAAAATGGTGAGCCCGACTACGCTAATTAACTGAAATTACCACTAAGTAAGAGGGAAAAGATCAGGAACCAAATTAAATTAAATCTCTCGAAAGATAACATTTTGTTTAAACCAAAGAATGCAGGAGGAACCTAATTGAGTTAAAATCCCATAACAAGTAAAGAGGCGGGCGGCGAACAAAATGATATCAAAGTTGAGGAAAAAAAAAGAATCGGGCTAAAATTGAAATGGACATACCATCAAGAGAAAGGACATGTAATGTCCGCTCTTCCACCAGAAACCTAGGGAGATTTGATGAACGATTCTACTTGACAAGCTTTGTTGATTTTGGACTTGCAAGGGGTCGCTGTGCCTCGAAATGATTCAAAATCAATGCTTACCATTTTCTCTCATTGAGAACAACCAGTTGGCATAAGTTCTGACCCATTAATGGCCCAAATACCACTTGAACAAAGCATAGAACCTGAAACTTGACTTTGACCTCAGATTCGAGATTTTGAGCTAAGGGTGGGGATTTTGGGAAACATTTTACCAGCCTAGTACTTGAGGGAGTATGGGGAAGAAACGGTTAATATTTGGTGAGGTTTAAAACTCTGTTTGCTTGTGAAAATGGCGGAACTCAAGGATTGTTAGGGTTGAGATAGATGGAGAAGATGAGAGACCGAATTGTTTGGTCTCTAAGCATTTTTGGACACTTTTAAGGGAATGGGGTGTAGACTCTGGGCCGTTGGATGAGGTGAGATCAATGGCTCAGATGGTTTCTAATCCAAACGAGGTCGTTTAACTAGGGGATAATCTGGACCGGGTTACAGCCCTGGCTTGGGCTTGGAATGGGCGGGATGTAGAGAAATTGAACTTGGCCTGTTGAGAAGATTCAATTAGGCCCAAAAATCTGATCTCTCACCTTTCCTCCTCTTCTTTTTTAATTCATTCTTTTATTTTCAAACTCTTCTCTCTTTCTTTTTCTTTTTTTTTATTAAAAATAAAACCTACATCAATTCTAAACCAAAATTATCCAACCAAATTAGGTTAATTGCTAAAAACAAGATATTTATAACAACTAATTAATTTTCAAATTAAGAGAAACTGCAAGATTCGAAGCTAAATGCAAAGATGAGTTATTTTTTGTGATTTTGATTTTTGTAAAATAACTTAATTACTTGATTAATTCTAAAATGCTAAATTAAATTCTAAATGCAAATGCTCATATTTTGTATTTTTCTTTAATAAAAATGCACATACAAAATACAAACAATTAACAGAAAAGGCGACAAAATCCATAAAATTGCAACCGATGAAAAGAAATTTATTTTCTTGAATTAATGGGAGTAATTCATATAGGACAAAAATCACGTGCTCACATGGTGTATTTTAGGGAGGCACTAGCTTTTTGGTATTTTGTTGGTTGATATCAGGGACGTTCTGGGTGAGGGATAGGTTTGCTAAGTTGTGGACCTGCTCAAGTTCACCCTGTAACTCCAGTATCTTTTGTTCGAGCCGAAAAACCAAGTCATTTGGGGTTGGAGTACTCTGACCGTCTGATGTTTCTGCATTCTCAGAATTCTCCTTTTGAATACCACTTAAGTCGTCCATCTTATCTTTTCCTCTGCTTCTCATATTACTTGGAGGAGGAGGAGGTGGAGGTCCTCTAGATCTGGTGTGATATGCCGATGATGCCAGTATGTGCGAACCAACCTTAGGAATGAGATGAATAAAATATAAAGAAAAGCAAAAGGTAAAAAAGTCAGTAAGGGTTCTTAAAAGCTTGCAATATTTAAATAGATTTGCAAGAATATAAATTCTCGTCCTAATTTGGGATCCTCGTTTTGACCGGAGTAGGCCTAGCGATAAATAGATTTGGAGAAATTCAGTGCCAATAATTGCCTCATTTCATTAATGTTAAAAATAGATGGCCCAAAACGACACTAAATAAGATAAATCACTAATGGCACTTGGCCTTATTATATTTGGAAAAGCAAGTAAATCTAATCTACTTGGTCCTAGAAGGATCTTCTCCAGGATTGATGCTCTTGTCTATCAGCTCCCCCAGTTCACGCAGGTTCAGCAGTAGCACTGCCCTTGCTAGATGTCCTCCTTCGCTTCCCTCGGCGTTCTGGCAATCGATGACTCTCTTCCTCATTTTCCCCTCCAATTCCATAAGACTGTACTCTAGGTATTCTAGACTTTTGTTGGACTTAACAGATCTTTCTTTCTTCTCCTTGATCATTTCCATATCTGCCTTTTGTTGCTCCATATGCTCGGCTTCAGACTTGCAAAATCCTTTGCGCAGTTTGTTATACTTCACCTGCTCTTCGGCAACTTCATCCATGACCCTATTTCCCGGACCAACCCCTGGCTCGAAGGTTCCCCTTATATTATCATCCAACCATGAGGGATAGAAGTATGCATGACCAGTATGATATAGATCCGACTTGATGGTATCCTTTTCGACAATAATCTTCAAATGCCATATGTGTTGGGCTTCATTTTTGTATGGAATGGTGTCATCATGAAAATCAACAATGAAGTGACTTATTTTAGCGACTCGTGGCACGACCTGCTTCCTACCTGCCTGTCTCATAACCCTGATTGGAGCATTGTACCCAATCAGTACCAAGCGGGGAAAATCCAGGATCAGATGATGAACTCGTCGATACGGAACCACTCGAACATCCATTGAACCTGATCTTCAATCAAATTATTGTCGAATTGTACCCATTCTATAGCATTCCCTGGTTGAGCAAACCTATCTGGGATATAGGTCATCTTTTTACGGTGATGGAAAGCTATATGATCATTCCACAGCCTTCGTGGAAACTTTTGGCGGTAGTGAACCCTTTGGAGATGCTCTAACAACCAAACCTATAACAGAAAATTGCAACCCTCGAAGTATATGTACCCTTTCTGATAGCGCTCCAAGGCCCGATACATATCTACAATAATCAAAGGGACGATGGTATATGTCCACCCCCCGATCCTTTCAATCAAAGTTTTGGCCACCATGGCCAGTCTGCTATGGATCTGTCCCCTTGGAACACTAGCATGCCCAAGAAACATACAACGAACACAAAGAACCTGCGGTGAACCCACCCCAACAAGGTGATGGATAATTCCTCATCGAAAATACGGTAAGACCTGCTGTGACCACGTCATTCATAAAGGAAGTTAAAGGGTATGTAGGAGTTTTTTAGACATTCCAAGTCATCATTTTTCTTCAGCCCCATCATCTTAAGGAATCCTCTAGTGGTGCGATTTTCGGGTGCCAATAAACCAGGGCTATCCCAAGGCAACCTAGCATATCCCCATATTTCTTCTCGAAGAGGGGACATTTCTATGTCCTGAAAGTGGAACACAGCCCTGTCTTTGTCCCAGAATATTGTAGCAGCCTCGATCAACATTTTGTTGGGCTGAAGATCCAATAAGAAAGGCAAAGTTTCCTAAGACCCTTTTCACATGGTTTTGGTCACTTGATGGAAGATCCCTCCACCAATCTAGCAATGGTGATGGTATGTTGCTGACCATGCCGAAACTGGGGATTTCGTGCCTCATTTTCTGCAAAACAAAAGATAGTAAGGCCCTTTCCTCCTCCATGTTCGTCTATTTATACAACAATGATTAGCACATTGGCACTTATTTCTCCAAAATTAATGTACACAATCGTGGTTGCGTCCATAGGGATTATGGAAAACCCGATAGACTTTGGATGAGGCTTGTCTTAAAGGGTATTTATGTGGACAACATATTAACTCGGCTAGGTTTGACCATGATGCATGCATAATTAATTAGAATAACATTGCTATAGAGGTCTAGACTAGGACCCTCAAGCGGACAACTTGAGGGGGAAAGGCACAGAGCCGTTAATTACACCGCTGATCAACTAGTTTTACTGCAAATATGTCTTTCCACATTTAGTGGGTTATATATATAGGAAGAGCGCAAACACTCATCAAGCGTTGCTATTGGATTGATTATGCACGAGTAGAATATGATGTTAAACATGATTTATGCAATAATAAACAACATGTTGTCAAGTATTTGCACGTTTAAAAATGATGAATGCGGTATCTAAATAATTGAAAGACAGTTACAAAAAGAAAACAAGGAGACAAGTCAATTTCAGGGAATAAGGAAATGATAAATGCTTGAGAAATAAGCAATTAAGTACAAGTAAAGGGGAAAGGGAAAGGGCTCACATGTATTAATAGAATAAAGCATGCTTAAGACTAATTCACAAACACAAGTTCATTATGGTAAGAGCCTAAAATATCCCTAGCAGAGTCGCTATGCTGTCGCTCCCCCTTTTTCCTCCTAGAGTCTGTGTTTTGACATTCATTGGGAACAACTCATCTCCTCTGGGGAATTGGGTATTTGAATTTGAAAAGTCGCCACCTAATGGATTTAAGTTGCGTTAGGGAACCTAGAGAAAATAACTCATGAAACCGGTTTGCATTACCAAAGACTTGGGTAAGGGCACAAAATAACATTGAAGGGAAGGTGTTAGGCACCCATCGAGTTCCACAACGGTGGGTCCTGGCCAAACTCTTTTTTTGTGAATTAGTCATTTAACAAATAGTCAGTCTAAGCACACATATAAGATAAAGGATATTTAATAGATAAACAGTCTAAGCACACATATGTAAACAAGATGAGGGAAGTCCTAGGTTTGTTAGCCTAGAGGATCTCATCTTTACAATACCCGATGAAGCTTCCTCAACTAGAAGGGTTACATGTGCCATTAGCGCACAGGTCATCATATCCTTTACTACCCAATTACCCTCCCATTGGTCATAGCCTAAAGTGTTCTAGCAACCTTAAGATGTATCTTATGCGTGCACTACCCATCCCTTTACTTATATAATTCTGGAGGTATTTAGGACCTCTAGTTAAGGTGGATCTAGACTCTCCTATAGTCATTAGAAGAAGAAAACTCTAGGCGACAAACAAAATACGTAGGACTGGACCAAGGATAGAATAATTAAAAGGCTCACATTTTACCTCCACAAATAGAGAAAGCAAGTGCATGTCTCAAACAACAGCGTTTCAGAAACTTTTAAAAAGAATCATAATAATAGGCAATCTAGGTGAGCACAAATCAGAACATATGCAAAGTTTTATTAAAGCGAGGAACCAATACATAATCAATTCCCTACTAATTTCAGAGGGGGGCTTACTGAATCTGGACAGTTAACAAAAGCATAGTTTTACAATTTACACTATTTTAGTCGCCCTAAAGTCTTACCTAGGCTTGCATCAATGATGTCCTATGAACATGGTATTTAATTAATCGGAAGTACAATAAACCAGTAAACAATTTTGAATAGGCATTTTAGTTCGTTAGACCCTATAGGCATGCTGTCTAGATGTGAGGATTGATTTTAGACAATGGAAAGTAAATGCAGCAATTACTTTTAAAACCTCATTGGCATGCAAAGACTGGTGTTTAAATTACAGGCAAAGCGTCCAGAATGCAAGATTGATTTTATCCTGTAAGCACGGTTTCTAAATGCTGAATATGCTAAAATCCAATTTAGCATGACTTCCAAATGCATGAGATTGATTTGAAACTTATAGGCATTATATCAAAAAGTGCAAGATTGATTTTTAACCTATAGGTATGGTATCTAGAATGTACGCAAATAAAAAAACTACACAATGATTTGATTTCTGATTGCAAATGTTTATTTGAACCCTGTAGACATGATATCTAGAATGCACACAAGTGATAAACATTGCAATCTCCTATAGGCACGGTTTGTAGGATGTAAACACTGATTTTAAAACCTATAGGCGTGATATCTACCCATTCCCAACAAAAATATGTATAATAATCCCTCCCAATTTTACTAATTTTCCCAATATCTGTTTATAAAGAAATTAATATTACAACCCCGGCGTAAATAAATTATAGGAATAAACAACACTATACTATAGGGAGCCTAGATGGGCCTAAAGCAAAACATGGGAAACCAGGCCTTCAAATAGTCCCAAGTACCGTATCTCATAATGCAAGAGAGGGTACCCTAGTGTGTCAAAGTTCCCAATGACCTGAGGGACCTCGGGCAATGCTCACATCAAGGTCCTCTTAAAGATCAATAGCTTGTGTAGTGTGGAGTAGCCAGCCCCAGTGTGCCAAAGTTCAGAGGGGTCTCATGGACTCGAAAGCAATGCTCACACTGGAGGGGCAAGACCCTAGATGCTATAAGAATTTTGAAGTGGGATTTATGAGGGCAGTTTTGAGAAAAGCAGTTTTAGACTTTCAGGAATTAAGAAGCCAACAGAGTCATTCCATTCCTGGAACTTCGGCAAGCGTTCCGGTAAACAAACAACATTCAGAAATAGGATTACTTAAGTTAGCTATTACTAAGTGAACAAACACAAAGACAAGGCATGTTGAGGATTAAACAACCACATATAAAGAGGCAGTAAGGATTTGGGAGAAAAGTTGTAAAAGGTAAACATCTAGATAGGGAGAACATACTAGTAAGGAAGTATACAAAACACTAATCAAATTTAGACATGAGTAAACATGCAAATTTGCTGAGAAGTAGAAACACATAGTTATAATTAAAAATAGAAGTAAACATGCTATTGTAGTAAATACATATATTGGGTAGCAGTAGGCATGCTAGTGTATTAAACACATAGATTGAACATTAATAGACATGCTAGGAAACATATAATTAGACATGCTATTGAAAATACAGATTGAACAGAAGTATCCACGTAGATTAGATATAAGCAATCATGTTAGTAAACACATGGATTAAACAAAAGTAAACGTGCTAGTAAACATATGGATTTAAATAGAAGTAAACAAGTTGATAAACACATGGATTTAAGCAGAAGTAAACATGCTGACAAGTAGCAGTAGTTTGCAATAGAGAGAGAGAGAGAGAGCAAGATTTTTTAAGTGTTTTTCTATAGTTCTGTGTGTGTGTGAACTATTTGCGAGCACATGATTTTTTCCTCACACAAATCACTCCCAAAGAATTCAAAACAAAATAATTTTCTTTACAAATCACTCCCAAAGAATTCAAAACAAAATAATTTTCTTTCTTTTGTGTGCAATTTTGTGAATTTTTGTGATATTTTCAGCTATTATTTGCATTTATGTGTGCATGTATTATTTGTTTAAATAAATAAAAAAAATACAAAAATAGGTTCAAAATGTGTCTAGGATTTGATTTTACAATTCTTGAATTAAGTAGTAAATTACTTATTTTACAAAAAATGAAAAAAAATGTATATAAATGTATTTTTCTTTCATTTTAGTGTTTAATGTCAAAGTTATGTGATTTGATATTTAATTACTTGTGATAATTATTATTTAAAGTTAATTAGTATTTTTAAGTTGATTTGGAATTATAATTTAATTTAGGATTATTAGTATTAATTTTGGAAAAACTAGTTTGAAAAATAGGGAAGGAAAATAATTAAGAGGAAATCAGATTGGGCCAAAAATAAATTTAATTTAAAAAGCCCGAACCAAACACCCAAAACCTAGTTAAAACCCAGCCCAGGACATGCCTCACCCGGTCCAAATCAGCTGGTCTTTCAGACTATCCAGACGACGTAGTATAATACCAATACTACGTCGTTTCAATGTCAACCAATCTCAGCCCTCCATCCATTCCCCATCAAACGGTCCTCAGCCTCACTCTTAACCCGTATCCGGACCCGACCCATTTTTCCCAGACCGACCCCGTCCCCCACTAATGTCAAACGACCCCGTTTCACATAAGTGAATTGATCCAAGCCGTTTATCTCAGTTGATCTAACGGCTTGGATTAAATCCCCACCCCAGTATATATTTTTCTCAATGACCCAGCCCCCCTCAGAAACCCCCCCTACTCGTCTCTCTAACCCTAGAAACGACCCCAATCTCTCACAGCCTCACTCCGCCGCCGAAAATCGCCCACGGCGGCGGACAGTAGCCAAACCACCCCAGATGAACACCAAACAACCCCCGCAGCCTCCTCATCCCAAATCCCAACCCCATCTAAGTCGAGGGACATGACCGGCGCCTGACCGGGTAGCCCCAGTCAAGCGGACCTGGCTGCCTTTCCAATCCCACGAGCTACCCCTTGTTTTCCTTGTTCAATATTCCAGGAACTTGCCATATAATTAATTTAGAACACTTTTTTCAAAACTTATGTACATAATAGTTAGTGAAATTACCAATTCTTTGTCCAACAAATGAAACCTGGATATACATAAGCTTCTAACCCACATCCACTGTCTACGGAGCCTCTAAAAGTACAATAGGATAATATAGTATTTGCCGGTAACAAGGCTCCGTCTATACCTTACACAACAGCAAAATAAAACTACGGAAACAAGCGGCCTGAGCCACGTAGTGCCCCGAGAGGAATGGGGCTCCCCAAAACAACTAACAGAAGACGAAGAGGGAGCTACGATCGGTGGGCTGGAGTACCTGCTGCAGATCCACCTACAATCATAACACGAATGTAGCGCCCCCGGCAAAAGGGACGTCAGTACACTTGAATACTACTGGTATGTATGAACAAACTTTGCGCCAATTAAACTCAAGCCATAGACAAGTAAGTAACAGTAAAAGAAACAACAACCAAATCCATAAAGTAAAAACAATCAAGCCAAACAAGTTTTACAAACTCTCCCGTTTCCCCTTCCACATTTCCACATCAATAGACTTCACATTCTTGCTCATATTTTCATTTCAACAGTGATTTCGATCACTTTCCACCCTTATTACCTCGGCCAGCCTTATTACCTCGGCCTCCCTTATTATCACAACCCGCACCTTATTACTTCATGTTGCGGCGCGCAACCCGATCCCACCGTACAGTTTCAATTCACAAACATTCACAACAACAACAATAAACAATTCACAAAGATCACAACAACACTTATTAGTGAGTAGCAACAATAATTTACAAGTGTTTCCATAACCATCAATACTATTTCCATCATATTCCACAATTCACAAGTGTTTCACGTTACAACAATACTTGCCCACGATAAGCCATAGATGTTAATGTCACCATTATTCCAGTTGCATCACTTACAAATTCCTTACATCATTTGTTTCTCAACTAATACCACATATCATAATAACAACCATGCAAATCACACGAATTTCACAATTTACCCACGTGAATGTCACATGCCAAACATTTGAACACCAACAAGGCGATTTTACAAGGTCAAGGTTAGCCATACATACGTGGAGCCGATTTTTTTTCTAAATTCTACTTCCAATTCCCCAAATAATCTAGGACATCAATATAGTGCACAAATTAATACACATAACTTAAAATAGAAGTTCACAATTGTTACTCAACTTACTTAGGTTATCAACCCTTCATTGAACACTTCTTTACCCCTACCCAATTCCTCTTACTAGATTTTAGGTTATTACTAGACATGCATGCACCATTTCAACCATTATTTTCATGGACCAATGCATGAGACTCCCCTCCCTCCCCTTAGTCTAAAAATAGAATTTCAATGGGAAAAGTTAGGGATTTTACCTGTGGGGAAGGGGGTATGAAGATAAGCTTGAATTTCCCCGGCCCGGATAGTTTTGAAGAACAAGAAGTTGGAGAAGATGATTTTCTCTCTCAAGACCCTCTCTTCCTCTCTCTTAATTTGGTCAGTAATGTTGTTAAAATGAGGGGGTTGGGGTGTTTTATTAAAAAGGGGTCGGGGTGTTTTATTAAAAAGGGGTCGGGTCTTACAATTTGGAAAAAAAAATAGGAGCCCGGCAATGCGGTCGCAGAATCAAAATATGGTCCGCAGATTGGACCGCAGAAATGACTCCAAAAACCCTGAGGGTCTGCCTGGGTCTGCGACAGGAATGCGCTCCACATTCCTGTTATGTGGTTGCATTTTGCACCGCAGAATTGACCTCCACAAATCCTTGAGGAATTTATGCGACGATTATGCGGTCCGCATATTGATTATGCGATCGCATAGTGGACCACATTTTCAACTTCAATTTTGACAATTCTTCTGCTTCACTCTGCAGCAGGAATGCGGTCCGCATAGCTGATCTGCGACCGCATTCTGGACTGCATAAATGACAATTTTCTGGAAACTTGATTCTTTTGATTTTTAAAGATTAGATCACTACCAAGGGTCCGAACCGCAAACATTCCTAACAGATATGCGGAGTCGACACCACGAGTTACTAAGTTTTGACCCTAAATTTTTACGGGGCCTTACAGGCAGCTCCACTTCAGACCGATCCCAAATTAACACCCCAAGACCACCAAGCCTCCATCATCCTAAATCTCTTATCGGTTACCTTCGAATCATCTTAAAACCCCTCGAATTTTAGATCAAAATTTCAACCCTAAATCCAAAGAAAACACTGGTTGTTGAGGCTTCAAGATATTTAGGTTGAAATGGACTATAATCGTGTGTTTTCAGTCCAAAACATACGATTAAGGTCTGTTTCGACCAGAAAATAGGAGACTCTTCAGAACAAAGTCAGTGGTTGATTCTGGTAGGTTTTCTTTTGTGCCTTTTAAGTTTCTTGTACTCATCTTCCTCCTCATCCCCCTTTTTCGTAAGTTGAAATTCATGTTCATATCATTTTTCAATATCTTTTTTGAATTACTGCATAAGCCTTGAATCTGTTCGCGTTTATTGCTGAAATTAGCAAGTTCAAACCTTTTATGCCAGTTACCTTAGGTTTAAATTGTTTGAATCATTGCTTAGTTTAATTATGATGGAGTTTCTGTTTAAATGTTGGTTTATATAGTCATGTTAATGCTTGTGTATTTGATTGATATCCAGTTTGTTTTCAATTAACCAAGTTCCCGCATCTCTTCTAAAGAATTCCATCTCTCAGTCTGTTTGAAGCTTTTTAGTTGTCACACTTCAGGAAATCTATGGGGGAGTCAACTGTTAGGCTGGAAACTCTAGGGGGTATTCCAAGTAATTAATTGGGAAAAACAGATTAGTGAGGGTCTATATTAGGTCAATTTGGCCTAGATTTTGGGGTTGGGTTCACTGGAATAGTTCACAGGGGATTTCAGGGGTAATTCAGGGGTTAATTTGAATTTGAACCACTAATAATTGGCAGGCTGCTAGGGAACTTAATTGAGACAAGTTTTAGTGGATTTGTAAAAGTTAAGGGACAATTATAAGTGGAATTGAAAAGATAATAGACAATTAATTGTGGGAGCTGCACTCATGCTATTTTTAAGTGTTAAGATAGGATAATTAACTAGCACTAAGGCTGAAAATCCGGGGAAAAAGAGTTTGAAAACTAACAAAAGGGAGGGAACAGACAACGATAGGGAGAGAGATTCTGAAAATATATACAGAGCAAAAAACAGAGAAACAATCTAGAAAAACAGATTTTCACATCCTAAAGACTGAACAGACCCCTTTTTGAAACACTCTGAAATATTGAAAGCACACAGCGATACAGCTGAAAAGACACTCTTAAAAATACATACACACACA